>JAJOOD010002536.1:0-79872 GCA_029582525.1 Solanum tacnaense
CCCCATTCTTGGGGTGTGATTTAGCAAATATGTGTTGATATTATTATTGGGTCTTGCTTGCTGATAGGTTAGATGTATTTTAATGGTGATTTCACCTAGTGGTTGTGGTTTAATCTAAAGGGTTTGTAGTTACAAATACAAAGCCACTCATGTGTTTTCGGCTTGCTCGAGAGGGAGGTCGCGAAATCAAGACCACTTGACTGATGGCCTAAGGAGTGGGTCGACATGAGGTTCAGCCTGAGAGGGTGAGCCCTAGTCCCATATCCTAACACTCAGCTCGAGAGAGTGAGTGGGGTAAGGTGTAGGCTGGTATTCATGCGGCAAATGGGTGTCCGAGAGGAACGCATTTGAAACGGGGTAAGTTGCCCGAGAGGGAACTTATTTCCATTTAAAGCTTAGCCTATTCACTATTATCTTACAAATTTCTTATCAAAAGCATGTACCCAACTATTTATCTCAACTTGTATTGCGGTCACACCACAAGAACATTTCCCCAAACTTGATTTTCTTGTTAATTTTTGCTATTTTTACTACTTGTAACAAAAACCCCAAATCAATATTTGACACTTTCGTGTCACCCCTTTTATTTACTATGTTTTTACTCATTAATATCTTTAGCTACGACTAGTTAGAGCTAAATTTTATTTTTCTATCAATTCTCAAAACCACTCCCTTGGGATACGACCCCAACCTTTAGTTGGGTTACTATACTATCGACGATCGTAGACACTCATACCGTAGGTTAGTGTCGTCGATCACGATAAGCATCATTTACCTCTCCTCATAAACAATATATTTACTTATAGTAGGCAAGTTGCACTATTGTTTATAACATTAACTCACCGGTAGCATTTCTTGCAAGCATGATACCATGGATTTGTGTTACTGTCAATGCCCGAAATCTTAGCTTTGAACTTATACTACATGTCCTAATGCAAATTAGGAAATCAGTTAATTACATTCTTAACATGTAATTTGATTACACACTGGGTTTTATATTTGCAGAGGAAAGTACCTTCACAATGACAAGTGAACCATTTAAAATATCAATAATTTTCACCTGGCGAACTGTTTGCATTAAACTTATGTCAATCTTTTGTGCCTTCTTGTTGTCATTCTTGTAATTTAATAGTAATCAATAGAAAACACAAATTACTTAGCATGTAGGGATGATATGAATATATGCGAAGAAAGATGTATTGTTTACCATTGTTGGAGATTATTGACCTTTTCAAATTGTGCATTGATTAACAAAATACTAATAGAAATCATGAAAAGTACAAAATCCCCAATTTCGCTAAGAGTAATAAATTCTGCGATACCTTTATGTAGTCTGAAACTTGATTCAAATATAAAATTTGAGGAGATTTACACCTTGGTAAATGGAGCATTTCACATCACAAAAGGAAACCACTGGTTTGTAACTTTCAGGGCTTTGTAGTATTTGTCCTTCGATTTTAACTAATTCTCCCCATATAGTCATGGTTTTTTTATCATACATATATATGTAAAATAGTTATCTTTATGATAAAAGTTTAATAACGTGAAACTTTTTATATCAAGGATGCATAGTAAGTATAAAGTTACCTCTATTTGTAACAATTACTTCTCGTCTTATGCTTCGTCCTTCTCTATTTTGTGCTTTTACTTTGATTAAAATACACATCATTTCCAAGTGAAAAAATGTATTATCAAATAAATATTTTATTTATGGGTGTAATACACACCAAACATTTACTGAAATTTACCAAAGAAACTCCCATTAGTGATCTTTTCAACTTCATCAAAGGAAATAAGTCCATTCAAAAATTGTTGAATCTTAAATTGATCTTTGTCCTCTACGAAATTCTTGTTGTTCATGAACTCTGCTTTTGAGGTTCTTATGCACAAATTAAAGGTTTGGTTTAGCTCCTTTTAACTTTCCATTTATAATGTAGTAACTTTGATTAAGTTGAAAAGAGTTATTTCATGCATGAACATCTTTGTTTAAAACAATCTTTTGTATTTTTGTTCCCTGTGGCAATACTTATAATCATTACACTCTCAAAAGAATTCAAAATACTAACTAGTGAATATGATACAATATTAAAATAGAGGTACCTCTTCGTCGATGAACTTATCGATATCTCTTTTGCATGATATTCTTGTTTTTACATTAATTTGTGTAGGTTATTAACATTTTTCATTGACACCTGTTCTTTTATCCGTAGGCATCTACATGCTGAACAATTTATATTACTTTCACATCAAATCTCTCACACGTAAAACATATATACATACATATTTTCACACTTCAAAAAGTTGTTATATATTCTCATTAATCATAATAAAGAATAATAAAAATATAAAAATTGTGATATTTATAATTCATGTTGCAAGAAAAATCATTTATGATACATATTAAATGTTACTTTATTTAAGATACTAAATTTCATAGAATTAGCCCTACTTCAAATTATATTTTATCAGAAAAAAATATAATTTTTTTCGAAGACAGAAAGTCGTCCGTTCAATAAATAATAATTGAAAACACCATATTTAAAAAATATTTAAAATACGTCAAATAGAAAGATAAAGTTGGCATAGTTCCCTTTATTTTGTATCATTGTTAATCTGTAAAGATAGTAATTACAAACGACATATTTTTCTAGTTAGATTTATGTTGTTGAAACTATTTTTATTATGTCATATTTTCTGACATATGATTTAGTAAATTATTATGTAAATTGATGATAATTTTTTACGTAAATATTTTTTATTATATTCATATATTTTCAAATTTTTCTCTTGTTCAACTATGTATATTTTCTAATATAGCCATGCTTAATAAAAAAACCTTTTACTATTAGCTTTCACAATATCAAAATATTTATTGTCTAATTTATATTAATGTAGAAAAAAATTTAGGCACTTCAGTTTAAAATTTTATGTTATTTGTATGTCTTCTAGAGTGTTTATAAACTCATAAAATATACTCATTACTTATGACACGTGAAAAAATATCGTAACAATACAAAAAATAATAATTATTTATCAATATATACCACTAGACAATATGTTTATTGTCTTTTTAATAGCAATAAAAATGATAAACAATCAATATGTATAAGTAGAAGTGAGGTGGTAAGCCTTGCTTTATCAATCATAATAATGTAACGTTGTTTTTATATGTAGGAACAGATACACGTGATACTCTTTAAGAATTTTCATTTTTTTTTAAAACAAGAGATGTTGCACTTCAAGCTATCTAACATGAGTTTCAGTTTCTTATTCAATATTCTCTTACTACTTTTTCTCTCAACACTTATACATTAATTTCAAATGACAAATTACTGCATACCCTTTTCATTTCAATTTATTTATCTGATTTTGACTTAGCATGAAAATTGAGAAAATAAAAAATATCTTTTAAATCTTGTAGTCATAAATTAATGATATGTGAAATGTAACAAAATGCTCTTTATTCTTTTGGTTTAAACATGACATATGAAAAGTATAAACTAAGAGCGGCCAAAAAGGAAATAAAGACATTATTTTTTTAAACGGACCTATAAGAGGTAAGACAAAGAAATTAAAATGAAAGAAGTACTAAATAAAAGTCCATCCCATTCCATGATAAACATATTCAAAGGTAAAAATTGAAATCACAAATATAACAAACATAATCATAGCTATGACAAACTTAACTCTATAAGTACACAATAAAGCCACTGAATTTTAAATAAAGCTAAACAAATCTATTCATGGGATCCAGATGGCGCTTCATCAAAATTGGACGAACTGTTTTCCTCAACTCTTAAAGGAGCAAGGGTACTTCCAATAGTTTGATATGGAAATTCAATATTAGACTCCATAAGTTGGCCCGCTACTCTTTCAACTTCTTCATGTGTAGCTTCCAAGAGCTCACTCAACTTTTTAAGGTCATAAAAGCTGAGTTGTTCATATGGAAGTTTGTTCCTTAATGCTTGGAGAGCTTTTCCATGGTTTTTTTTGTCGTTCGAGTGAATTCTCCAACTTGTTTAGTTCATTATTGATCTCATCAACATTGACATTTTGATGAGCTACAACGGTGGGGCTAGAAGCATCAGAGTCGGGTTGAAGATTATCTCCAAGAAACTTATCCACAATTAACTCGACGGAAGGATGTCCACATGAATATACTTTGTTGCTAGAAGAAAAAATCACAACAGCAACACACAATTAAAAAAACAGTGAACACCGACCTACAAATACCGACCTCCGGACATGGTGGAAGAATTTTTCCTGATTCAAAAAGAAAAGTTAGTTTGGCCTGAAGCATCGCATACATCTTATCTCAAAATAATGAATCAAACTAGCTAGGGGTTAATTAAACTTTATTTGAACTTATTTCAACAACTAAACAACACTAACTCTAACTAGTTTTGAATTAATTCCATCAACTAAACCGACCAACTAAACCACATTATTTATTTGAACGTATTTAAAAAACTTTAACTCTAACAAGTTTTGACTTAATTCCAACAACTAAATCCACCAACTAAACCACATTATTTATTTGAACTTATTTAAACAACTTTAACTCTAACTATTTTTGACTTAATTCCAACAACTAAATTCACCAACTAAACCACATTATTTATTTAAAATTATTTAAACAACTTTAACTCTAACTAGTTTTGACTTAATTGCAATAACTAAATCCACCAACTAAACCACGTAATTTAATTGAACGTATTTAAGCAACTAAACAACTTTAATTCTAACTAGTTTTGACTTAATTCCAAAAACTAAGAAACTTTTTAACTCTAACTAGTTTTGACTTAATTCCAACAACTAAATCAACCAACTAAACCCCATTATTTATTTGAACTTATTTCAACTAAACAACTTCTTAACTCTAAATAGTTTTGACTTAATTCAAACAACTAAATCCACAACCTAAACCACATTATTTATTTGAACTTATTTAAACAACTTTAACTAACTAGTTTTCACTTAATTCCAACAACTAAATCCACCAACTAAACCACATTATTTATTTGAACTTTTTTAAACAACTTTAGCTCAACTAGTTTTGACTTAATTCCAACAATTAAATCCACCAACTAAACCACAATATTTATTTAAACAACTTTAACTCTAATTAGTTTTGACTTAATTCCAACAACTCAATCCACCAACTAAACCACATTATTTATTTGAACTTATTTAAACAACTAAAAAACTTTAACTCTAACTAGATTTGACTTAATTCCAAAAACTAAATCCGCCAACATTATTTATTTGAACTTATTTAAACAACTAAACAACTTTAATGCCAACTAGTTTTAACTTAATTCCAACAACTAAATCCACAAACAAAACCACATTATTTATTTGAACTTATTTAAACAACTAAACAACTTTAACTCTAAGTAGGTTTAACTTGAAACCAAAAACTAAATCCACCAACTAAACCACATTATTTATTTGAACGTATTTCAACAACTAAGCAACTTTTTAACTCTAACTAGTTTTGACTTAATTCCAACAACTAAGAGCTCGTTTGGATTGGCTTAAATAAAAGCTTTTAAGTCAAAAATAAAAAGTCAAACTGAAATGACTTTTAAGTCAAAAAATAAAAAGTAGGGGGAGACCTACTTCTGGTTTTTGACTTATTTTAAGTCATTTTAAACTTATTTTAGGTCATTTTTGACTTATTTTAAATTATTTTTCATATTTGCCAAACACTTTCAGAGGTCAAAAACTGACCTAAAAGTAGGTTTGACCAACTTTTAAGCCAATCCAAACACCCTCTAAATCCACCAACTAAACCACATTATTTATTTTAACTTATTTCAACTAAACAACTTTTTAACTCTATCTAGTTTTGACTTAATTCCAATCCACAAACTAAACCACATTATTTATTTGAACTTTTTTAAACAACTAAACAACATTAACTATAACTTGTTTTAACTTAATTCCAACAATTAAATTCACCAACTAGACCACACTATTTATTTGAACTTATTTAAACAACTTTAACTCTAACTAGTTTTGACTTAATTTCAACAATTAAATCCACCAAATAAACCACATTATTTTAAATAATGAGTCAAACTAGCTAGGGGTTAATTAAACATCATTTGAACTTATTTCAACAACTAAACAAGTCAAAACTAAATTTAAAGCTAAGGGTCAACACTAGATGGATCAACTAGTGTTGGTAATTATGCTTAACAAACACATTATTCCTAAATTAAAGCATAATATCAACACTAAATGGACACAAATCGATCTTGCAAGAAAATCAATTTTGTCATCAATAGGATCAACAAGTGTTGGTAATTATGCTTAACAAACACATTATTCCTAAATTAGAGCTTAATATCAACACTAGATGGACATAAATCAATCTTGCAAGAAAATCATTTTTATCATCAATAGGATCAACTAGTGTTGGTACTTAAGCTTAACAAACACATTATTCATAAATTAAAGTTTAATATCAATACTAGATGGACACAAATCGATCTTGAGAGAAAATTAATTTTGTCATCGATAGGATCAACTAGTGTTGGTACTTATGTTTAACAAACATATTATTCCTAAATTAAAGCTTAATATCAACACTAGACGGACACAGATCAATCTTGCAAGAAAATCAATTTTGTCATCAATATGATCAACTAGTGTTGGTACGTATGGTAAACAAACACATTATTCCTAAATTAAATCTTAGTATCAACACTAGATGGACACAAATCGATCTTGCATGAAAATCAATTTTGTCATCAATAGGATCAACTACTGTTGCTACTTATGCTAAACAAACACTCCATGGACTCAAACAAATTATTACAAAATTAAAGCTAAGTATCAATACTAGATGGGCGCAAACAGATTATAAAAAAACAATTGTACTTGAACTTTAGTAATTTAGAAACATCAAACCTTATCTCTTACTTTGATCAAAGAAGTAGTATAGTCTTGTATCAACTTTTTAAGATATTGAGCTCCCTCAGTTGCCTAGCAAGAAAAGAAACAATTGAAAATTTCTTTAGTGATCATCCAAGTCCTTGTGCTATGAAAATTTCAAATGAAAGTTACTTGACAATCATATCCTTTTCACTTTAAAATAATATCAACAAGAAAAGCTGTTTGCTTATAAGAAATTATGAGTTATTTGAGATATAAAATTACTTGGTTTATGAATGTAAAAAAGGGCAACAGGGATATGAATGTAACAAACCATTTGATCAAAGGTAAGAAGACCAAGTCCAGCGATGACATAAAAGGTAAAAGGGCAACAGTGTGTTTTGTACATTACTTGGTCTTCTTACCATGATGACTTAAAAGGTAAGAATACCAAGTCCTAAATCCTAAATCATAACGCAATTGAAAATATAAACTACTTTTGAATATTCTCCTACACTTTATATTTCATTATAAATTTTCAAAACGATACAATGGAATTTGTGTCTTGTTTATCTAGCCACCATATATTTGAATATAATATGATACATATGAAATTGTAACATCCCGCCTTAGAAAGAGCTAAATTTAGAAAGCGCTAAATTGGAAATAGCTAAATTGAGAATTTTTCAAGTTATGCTTAGGTTCCTCATAAGATACCAAATGAAAGGTCTTTGAATTCTCTTTCCAACGCCGCTGAGTTTACTAAGTTTCGAGTTTGGATGAAGGATATATGCCCGTTTAAAGTTAGCTTGTCCAGTTAAGGAAAGTTACCCGAATTAGTGAGGGGTATTTTGGTATTTAGTAATATTTTGGGTTAAAATCTGAATTTTTTCAGTTTTACAAATCCTAAATTACCATTAGGGTTTTAGAAGAGAGTTCAAGAAAAGGAAAAGACCAGAAAAGGAAGAACGAACAAGATCTCTTACAAATTGAGGAGTGTTGAGCTCTCAACTACACCTCATCCAATACAAGGTGTAGGCAGTTGTTATATAGTATAAAACTCAACGAAGAGTTGGGGTGAAACCCACAGGGAGCGGTACAAATTTGAATTCAGTTATGAAATTATAAGTGTAATCTAGTTGGTAGTAGGAGTAAAAATTATTGAAAACATTTAAGTAAATTGAAGGGGTTGACAACGAATGTCAGATGGGGGGAATTGGTTTGTCAATTAACAACTAAGACAAATACGTAAACAGCGGAACCAACAATGTAGAGAGGAATTCTCAGGATGTGATCGATTAAAGGTTAATTTTGCTACATGGGTAATTGAAGTTTACTAACGATTGTTAAATCTCAGTAAGTAGGTTAGATTATAGATGCAATAGCTTTCTCTCGAACAACTATTACGATTCAAGCGCGTTCTCTCGAACCTCAACAAACTTAACAATATAAATAGCCCAAAACCTTAATTTCTACTCTCTCGAGCTAGATAGGTAGAATCGAGTTTAGGATTCACTCTCTCGAGCTGAACCCACATCAACCCAATAACTACAATCATTAACTGAAAACCTCAGTTCTAAAACCTCTTTCTCAAGCAACCCCAAAACTCTAAGTTAGAATTACAGTTGCAACTATTGTTCATAGATTAATAAATAGCTATCAATTAAATCCACTTAAATTAAGCATTTAAATCAGTAAACAACAATACCCATAAGTTAATTAAGCCAATAATCACATGATCACATTCCAAGAATTGGGGTTTTAGCTACACATCATAAAAAGAGAGAAACAATTACCAACTATATTAGCCATGAGCTGGGTAATAGTTTCCAAGTCTCTACAATACGTCAAATTGAATTAATTCAAAAACCCAATTGTAATTCCTCAAAACGAAGTCTCAAAAGCTTCAAAGTCTACAATACAAAACTCAGCAGAACTAAATTTTGATTCTATAATGCTTAGATTAGAAGATTCCTTCTTTTCCTACCTTTCAAATTTCAATTTATAGTTTCCCAATTTTTGGCCTTCAAGAGTTTGCCTTAGCTCTTAATCCTCAGGGTTTTATAACTTTAGGTGATCAATATCATGCTCGCCATGTCGTTCGGTGGCTCGCTGAATGTCCAATTCCAATGCCAAGTAGCTTCTTCCCCAGGGCTGGCATGCTGGAACTTTAGGTAAGCTAAAGAGCCACTCGGCAATTCACCGAGTGGTCTTGGCGATCACCAGGACTGCCTTCCTTCAACCTCTTCAACATTTTTACTCCTTTTTGCCTAGTAATGTCTTTGCCTTCCTCCTATAGCCTTCATTGCTGCAAATCAACACTTTAACATCAGTTTAGAACATAAATTAGGAATTGAGGACACTTAAACTATCCAAACAAAGTCCTAAACGAGTCGAAATCCCAGACTCATCAACACCGCCAACTTAAGCTTTTTGTTGTCCTCAAGTAAAACTCAAGATCAATTAGTTCAACAAGGATGTCTACAAACAGTGCTACTCAATGACTCAAGAAAAATGCACACAAGAGGTTCAAACTACACATACAATATTCAATTGTGCACTCAAACATTCATATTGTGACTCACAATGATCAAATATACTCAAGCTCACAATGCTTGCTTCAAATGCAAGTTCATGCTCAACAAAAGTATTCAAATGCCCTCACAACAAGGATGATTCCATGCCCACAAAAATTTCCTCAACAATTTAAAATTCCGAAATCAAATACAACTCTCACACTCACGAAGATGAACACATGCATGATTCTTCCCATAGGTTTGCCCTTATTTTCCAATAAATTTCATTTCAGCTCGCTCAAGATCACAAAGGCCTTTTCAAGGCTTGTAACGGGGTCAAGTGTAAAGGTATGATCATTTAGGCTTTGTGTCTTCTACCTTCATGAAGTATGGCCTGAAAATCACTTTATCTCCCCTCTTTCACATTCAAACATGTTCACAATCCACTCTATTATTCTAATAAGCATGACTCATTCGACACCCCATTTCTTTTGCTTCTTTCACACACTTTTATTTCACAAACTTTTCACTTTCTCAGTCTTTTTCACCATTTATTTTCTTTTTTTTTCTTTCTTTCTTTCTAATTTTTTTAAATGGAGGGGTTCCATTTCTTTGAAAACAAACATTCAATACGGGAAATTTTTCACACTTTTTGACTTTCCTCCTTAAACATGATTCAACTTAGGTGAGAAAACATTTCAATCTTATGAATCCTTGTGTGAGAAATCCTTTCATAATGATGATCTTATTAATGTATGAGAAAAACTTTCATTTAAAAGCATCCTTAAGTCATAAGCATCAATATAATATCATAAAAGCATGCACATCTTCATAAATATATAGTTCATATTTCATAAGCTTCATCATGTGTTCTTAGTCAAAATCATGGATCATGCATGAATTCATATTAATTCAACTCAAAATCATGTAAATACTTCAATTCATGCATTAGAATATAGAAAATAAATAATTGAATCATGATTTAGGAGAACCCATGGAGGTTGAAGAAAACCCAATCTTTGAATTGAGAATTGAACTTGTAAAATTGGGATATTTGGTGTCACTCCCCGAGGCTATATCCTAGGCGGGACTGGAACTCGAGAATAATTGTTGGCCCCAAGCGAACCTTGCCTACCTTAACTTATAGCGGAAAACTTAAACAATAAAAAATAGTCTCAAAGGATAACTCATGCAATATCTTCATAAATATTAGACTAGCCGAAATGGCAACTCGAGTCTTAACATCAATAAATGAAAATGGAAAGACTAAACAACTATAACTATCCATCAATGAAGCCTCTAAAACAAATAGGGATGTCGGGACAAGACCCTCGATCATTCTAACAACTAAAGTACTAAAACAATGTAAAAAATGGTCCTCCATAAAGCAAGGAGGCTCACCAACTGACTTTGAGTAGTCAACTGGATCTACGAGGCGCTGGATGCTGATCCTGGTTACCTGTATCTGCATCATAAAATAATGCAAGCCAAATGGCATCAGTACATTGAATGTACGAGTATGTGAGGGGATTATACAAAGCATGGGTACTCAACTCAAATGCAAAGTAAAAGAAAAATAAAGGGGTAGTTTATACAAAGCATTTAAGACAGTAGATGACAACTTAATGTATTAAAGAAGTACAATAACAACTTAGTTTACGTATAAAGTAATATAATATTGAAGGAGTTACTCTAACCGGCATCCATAACTATTAGCTAAAGTGATGATACAACGTCTCGCCCACGCTTCCAGAACTGTCAGATACCTTGTCGTGCTATAGAATGCCTAAACTAAGTGGATCCACTAGTCTATGATAAAAAGAACTAATGAGTTATCTAATAAATATGACCCTTTTCTTATCCACGATGGCTACATGGTTTATGGAGACTTAACTTATTATGAACTCGTCCCCATATCGGTGCTTAATACTGCTCCCAAAATATGCTCAGCTCATATGCTTTAAAAACAAAAACTCTTTCTTTGATTTGAGATAATTACTCAAAAACTAGCTCAAAAGCTCTCTTGGAAATATGTGTTTCCTCTCTTGATTAAATGTGAAAACATTTCAATTCTTGGGAATACTTAGTTCCCGTATAATATTTTGAAGAATTAACTTTACTCTTACTCTTTACTCAACTCAAAACTCCAGCCTTAAAACAAAGTTAAAATGTCTGTAAAAGACTTTTGGATGACTCTATGAACGTCTCTTGACTTGACTCTTAACTTTCCTTGAATTGAATTATGGATTCAAGGTTCATGATCTCATGTTTATGGATGATTTCATGATGTTTAGATGTACCTTAGACTATAGTAATCAACTAGATAACTTAGGTATGTTACTAGGAAACTCAAACGGAATGAAGTGGGAAAAGGTAGAAGGTCTGGCGACCCTAGCGCACTGAGTGGCGCAGGGCGCCATGGGGAATACTTCAGAAGTTGAGTCGGGGCGCACTTAATGGCGTGGCGCCCTAAAACCCAAACTTCAGAGTTCCTTTTGGGGTGATCTAAGAGGCGCGGCGCCCCAGCCCCCTCCCTAGAAAATCCCTGAATTCTCTTACTCGTTTTTCAAATCTAAACCCTCAAGATTCAATTGGTTCTTTTCCCAAACACTTAAATTCGCCTATATCACCAAAATATGTAAGAATATACTCAAAATCACATCTAATTTCATGAAGTAAACTTAAGAAACTTCCCAAAAACTTCAACAACAAGAACCCACAAGAACTTAAACAAATTTCATCAAGAACTCATAATCTTTTCTTTCAAAAACACAATTACGCTAATTTGAATCATGAATGGCACATGGGTGAACTAACTGAACACTATGTGATCTCACATACCTCCTAGGATTGAATCCTTGGCGAAATCCCCAACCATAATAGCAAGAACTTGACGAATCTTGAACTTTTCTTCTCCTTTCTCATCTTTTCTCTTTTCTCCAAGCCCTAGCGTGTTTTGGTAAATGCGTAAACTGATACAATTCTGATTAGACCCCAATTAAACTTCTAAAAATGAAATTAATTAATTGGGTATGGAAAAGACCAAAATACCCTTCCAAAATCCGGTTTTGACTTTCCTTAAGTAGACAGCCCCACTTGAAATGAACATATTTCACTCATACAAACTTGGAATTGAGCAAAATCGGCGGCGTTGGAAAGATAATTCAAAGATCTTTGCTATGGTATCTGGTAGCACACATAACTCATCCTCATATATGAGTTATTGTTGTTTGAAGTTGACTAAAACTCAAACTTAACATAATTTAACCAATTTTCCAGATTTTTCATTCTTTCCAAAAATGACTCTTTCTAATTCTAGCTTTTTCTAGTTCTTTCAAATATCGAGGTGTTACATTTGGGGACCCAATGGAGGAAAGGATTCCATTGGTGAATACTAAATACCTTTATGATCAAAGCCCAAAAGCTATGGTGAATTGAAGATCCTTAGTTGAGACCCTAGCTTCTTATTCCTTAGCTTTAGAGGGAATTGGAGGGGATGAATGTGGTTGAGATTTAGAATTTAGGAGAATGATTTAGAATAGGCAGTTTTAGGATTTAAAATACTTATATATAGTTTCAAATAGAGCTCAAAATGGCATAGCTTATGTATTAAATGTTGGGTATATAGCAAGAGTTAATGGAAAATGGAGGGAAGATGAAAAGAGATAAACTTGAAAAGTTGGGAACTTAAAAAGTCCTCTTATGATTTAGTAAAAAAAGGCATTTCTCCCTCATCGGCAATGGAAAGAAAAATAGAAGAGTTTAAATAGATAAACACTTCTATTAATTGTTAAAAGGGTTGGAAAGAGGGACCCCCCTCGTGCCGTAGTCGTCATCGCTCGCTTAGCTCAGCTTTGACTTTGGCTTTGGAAAATGATCGATTGAGAGATTATTTTTGGACAAAGTTTTGTTTTAATTATTTACTTAATTAATTAAATAAAATTAAATGGCCAAAACGTTTCAATTAATTAGTAAATTAACCGAAACGTCCCGACCCGACTCGGATCTACGTGACCCATTTTATTTAAATTACTTACCCATTTTATTAGAATTTCCCGCCATTGGAGATGACTGTTCTGAAAGGTTGCAACTTTCAGGAACAACCATGGCCGGTTGAAAGGTTGCAAACTTTCTGAAATGGTCGTGTGGTGTTCTAAAAGGTTGCAACCTTTCGGAACCAGATCCTCTTGTCTATAAATACCAGTTATTCTTCAGACTTTTTACTTACGAAAATTTCTGATTTCTTCTTCTTCTGCACAAATATTTTTCGTGTACTTTACTGCCATTGAGTGGCTCGCTGACACCAGTGTTTTGGGTATCAATACACTAGTGATTGAGATCATTCTATCCTGGAGGACATATACCAAATCAAACCTCGGATACTAGAGGGGAATAATGTCCTTAAGGGGACACTGTGCATTCAGTGGGCTTGATCTTTTTCCGTTCTGTATTTTCTAGATTCTGGTATGTTTTACATATGTTAATTTTTGTGAATTAATTTTTGTTCTTCTGTTCTTCACTGGTTCATTGGAAACTTTGGTAACTTCGTGTTTCTGCCAAGTTTCTGGTAATCAGTAATATTGTTTTTTTAACACAGATAGGCAACAATCTTAAGGAAATTATTTTATTTTATTTTAATCTGTGTTTCTGGTGGAGACAATAACCTTCGTGGTTTTATACTCCTATTAAGTTTGCAATTTAAGTTATTGCTTACTGAGTCATTTGTATCGATTTCTATTTATTACATATTTTGATTTTGAAATGGCAATTGATAATATTACGCTGGCTATTGCTACACCAACCCGAACTGCTGTACCACCAGTAGAGAAACCGGCAAATTCTCTGGTGTGAATTTCAATGGATGGCAGCAACGGGTATTTTTCTGGCTTACCACTCTTGGTCTGCAGAAATTTACAAATGAAGTTACTCCGGTGCCTACTGCTGAAATGCCAGACAGAGAAAAATTCATGATTATTGAAGCATGGAAAAAGGAAGAATCCCTATGTAAGGGCTACATTCTGAGTGCTTTAGAGGATGACTTATAAAATATCTATAGTGCAATGACAACTTTGAAAGAATTGTGGAATGCACTTGAGAAGAAATATAAGACAGAAGATGCATGTTTGAAAAAGTTTGTGGTCACAAAGTTTTTAGACTATAAAATGTCAGATAGTAAAATTGTTGGATCACAAGTGCAGGAACTTCAACTTATTTTCCATGATCTGATTGCTGAGGATATGGTAGTAAATAAAACTTTACAAGTGGCTGCAATGATCGAGAAGTTACCTCTTTCGTGGAACGACTTCAAGAATTATTTAAAGCACAAACATAAGGAAATGAAGCTTGAAGATCTTGTGATTCGGCTTAAGATTGAGGAAGATAACAAAATCGCCGAAAAGAAGTCTCGTAAGAGTTTGACAATAATTGGAGTTAATATTGGTGAAGAAGCTCCAACCAAAGGCAAGAAGAGAAAGAAGTCCAACAGACAAAATTCAGAACAGGCGAAGAAGAAATTCAAGGGCAACTGTTACAACTGTGGTAAGGCTGGTCATAAGTCTTCTGACTGTCGTGCTCCAAGAAAGGACAAAGACAAAGACAAAGGCAAAAGTCAAGAAAACATCGTGGAAGAGATAAAAGATGAAGATGATCTCTGTGCAATGATCTCGGAGAGCAACTTAGTTGGAAATTCTAAGGAGTGGTTTCTCGACTCAAGTGCCACTCGACATATTTTCTCTGTGAAAGAAGCCTTTGCAATGTTCACTCCTGCTGAGTTTGATAAAGATTTGTTCATAGGGAACACATCAACAACAAGGATTGCAGGAACTGGGAAAGTAATGTTGAAAATGACATCCGGCAAGGTGTTAAGTTTGAACAACGTTCTGCACGTTCCTACTATTAGGAAGAATTTAGTTTCTGCTGCACTGCTCGTTAAGAACGGGTTTAAGTGTGTCCTAGTTAGTGACAAAGCTGTAATAAATAAGAATGAGATGTTCTTAGGAAAGGGCTACCTCACTGACGACCTCTTCAAACTGAATGTAATGGTTATTGACATTATTAATAAGAATTTTGCTTCTGTTTACTTATTGGATTCAAATGATTTATGGCATGCCCGTTTGGGATATGTAAATTACAAATCCTTGCCAAAATTGATTACTTTAGAAGTATTGCCTAATTTCAAATGCGATAAATCGAAATGCAAAATTTGTGTGGAAAGTAAGTTTGTTAAACATCCTTACAAGTCTGTTGACAGGAATTCAAATCCTTTAGACTTAATTCACACAGATATATGCGATATGAAGTCAACACCATCTCATGGTGGGAAAAAGTATTTTATAACTTTTATTGACGATTGCACTCAATTTTGGTATGTATATTTGCTTAATAGTAAGGATGAAGCAATTGATGCATTTAAGCAATACAAAATTGAAGTGGACAATCAATTGAATCTAAAGATAAAAATGATTCGGAGTGACATGGGTGGAGAATACGAATCTCCTTTTGTAGAGATATGTTTGGAATATGGTATTATTCATCAAACTACTGCACCCTATACACCATAGTCAAATGGTTTGGTGGAATGGAAGAATAGAACATTAAAGGAAATGATGAATGCCTTGATGATCAGTTCTGGTTCACCGCAAAACCTGTGGGGAGAAGCCATCCTTACGTCTAACAAGATACTCAATAGGGTACCCCGAAGCAAAACACAATTGATTCCATTTGAGTTATGGAAAGGAAGGAAACCCAACTTGAAATATTTCAAAGTGTGGGGGTGTCTAGCCAAGGTGGAGGTACCTTTATCCAAAAGGGTGAAAATTGGACCCAAAACAGTGGATTGAGTAAGATAACGCTGAGTTCTTTGAACACATTTATCCGTATAAAATTAAATGTGAGTCGACAAGTGAAAGACCTAAACGACCACGGGAAGAATCAACGGAAAATACACAACCTAATGAGGATCCTAGGCGTAGTAATCGCCAATGGAAATCAACTTCTTTATGACCAGATTTAGTGGCATTTTTGCTTGAAAATGAGCCTCAAACATTTAAAGATGCTATGTCTTCATCTGAGTCAATTTATTGGAAAGAAGCAGTCAATAGTGAGATCGAATCAGTTTTAAGTAACCTTACTTGGGAATTGGCTGATCTTTCTTCAGGAAATAAACCTTTAGGATGAAAGTGGATCTTTAAAAGGAAAATGAAAGCTGATGAGACTATTGACAAATATAAGGCTAGACTTGTTGTCAAAGGATACAGACAAAAGGAAGGTCTGCACTACTTTGATACATACTCTCTAGTAAAAAGAATAACATCAATTAGGATGTGAATAGCACTAGCGGTAGTGCATGATCTTAAAATCCACCAAATGGATGTAAAGACAGCCTTCTTAAATGGAGAGTTGGAGGAAAAAACTTACATGGAACAACCTGAAGGGTGTGTGGTTCCTGGTAAAGAAGAAAAAGTGTGCAGACTTGTGAAGTCGCTTTATGGGCTCAAGCAAACACCCAAATAATGGCATTCTAATTTTGACGAAACAGTGATGGTAAATGGATTCAAGATTAACAAATGTGATAAGTGTGTTTACATTAAAAATGTCCAAATCATGAAGTAATTATTTGTCTGTATGTTGATGAGATGTTAATAATGAGTAAGATATTGACAATATAAATGCTACTAAGCGCATGCTGTCCAGCAAGTTCGATATGAAGGACTTAGGAGTTGCTGATTTGATCTTAGGGATCAGGATTCTCAAAACTCCTCAGGAACTAGCATTATCACAATTTCATTATATTGATAGAGTATTGGATAAGTTTAAGTACTTGAATTTCGATATTGTCAAAACTCCAATTGATTTAAGTGTTACATTTCAAAAGAATGTAGGTGAAACTGACTCTCAATTGGAATATGCCAGAGTGTTGGGAAGTTTGATGTATATTATGAATTGTACGCGACCAGATATAACATGTGCTATTAGCAAGCAGAGTCGGTTCACTAGTAATCTGAATCAAACTCACTGGATGGCAATGAAACGTGTGTTGGGGTATCTGAAACATACACAACACTATGCTTTGCATTATAATAAATATCCTGTCGTGATTGAAGGATATAGTGATGCAAATTGGATCACCGGGTCAAATGAAGTAAAATCCACAAGCGGTTATGTGTTTACACTTGGTGGAGGAGCAGTCTCTTGGAAATCGTCCAAACAGACATGTATCGCTCGCTCTACAATGGAATCTGAATTTATTGCCTTAGATAAGGATGGTGAAGAAGCTGAATGGCTACATAATTTCATAGAGGATATTCCATTTTGGCCCAAACCTGTGGGACCTATTTGCATACATTGTGATAGTCAAGCAGCAATAGGTAGGGCAGGGAGCATCATGTACAACGGGAAGTCTCGTCATATACAACGGAGACATAACATTGTAATACAATTGCTCTCTAGTGGAATTATCATAATTGACTATGTGAAGTCAAGCGATAATGTGTCACATCCACTAACGAAAGGCCTAGTAAGAGAGGCAGTTGAAATATCATCTAAGGGAATAGGTTTACTGCTTCGGACAAGTCAGCATGGCGGTAACTCTATTTAGCAGACTGGAGTTCCCAAGAGCTAGATTCAAGGAGAAAAACAACGTTGTGACTGACGGTTCGACATTGTCAATCAACTCAATCCATTCTCATAATGAAGACAATGTTCAGGAACAAGGTTAAGACTTTAAGGCTTGTTAATGAGTTAATAAAGCTTAAAGTTTTTAATGATTTGCTAAGTTTGCTAGATTTGACCAAATAGTATATCTACGAGATGACACGGCTAGAACTCACCTATGTGAGTGTGAAGTGTAAGCCGCTTCAAAGAGAATTTTATGTCAAAGCCTATTCTCTATACACTCATGAAACTAGGAGGTGTTCATGGCTGAAACGAACACAACTGTAAAAACCATAAATGGTAAAGAGTTAATTGTGTGAATATGGTTGTCTAGGTATACACCAAAGCTCGACGGTTCAAAGATATTGCATCTAACGAATGACCGAGTATATCCGACATATGTTCACTATAGAAAGTCCAAGGGGAAACCTACTTATCCAGATGCAATTGATCCTTGCTTGTAAAGTACACACTCGTCCGTGCATCCGTATGTTCTAACCATTCCCCATTCATGTGGGGGATTGTTGGGTATATAGCAAGAGTTAATGGGAAATGGATGGAAGATGAAAATAGAGGAACTTGAAAAGTTGGGAACCTGAAAAGTCCTCATACGCTTTAGTAAAAAGGCATTTCTCCCTCATCGGTGGTGGAATGAAAATTGAAGAGTTTAAATAGAGAAACACTTTTATTAAATGTTAAAAGGGATGGAAAGAGGGACCTCCCTCGTGCCGTCGTCATCGTCGCATGCTCGGCTCGGCTTTGGCTTTGGAAAATGATCAATCGAGAGATTATTTTTGGACAAAGTTTTGTTTTAATTATTTATTTAATTAATTAAATTAAATTAAATGGCCAAATCATTTCAATTAATTAGTTAATTGACCAAAACGTCCCGACCTGACTCGGATTCGCATGACCCATTTTATTTCAATTATTTTCCTATTTTATTTGAATTTCCCACCATTGGAGATGACTGTTCTAAAAGGTTGCAACTTTCAGGAACATCCATGACCGTTTGAAAGGTTGCAAACTTTCTGAAATGGTCGTGTGATTTCTGAAAGGTTGCAACCTTTCGGAACCAGTTCCTCTTGGCTATAAATACCAGTTATTCTTCAGACTTTTTACTTACGAAAATTTCTGATTTCTTCTACAGAAATATTTTTCGTGTACTTTACTGTCGTTGAGTGGCTCGCTGACACCAGCATTTTGTGTATCAATACACTGGTGATTGAGATCATTCTATCATGGGAGGACATATTCCAAATCGAACCTCGAATACTAGAGGGGAAGAATTTCCTTAAGGGAACATTGTGGATTCAATGGGCTTGATCTTTTTCCGTTCTGTCTTTTCCATATTTTGGTATGTTTTACAGATTTTAATTTTTGTGAATTAATTTCTATTCTTCACTAGTTCATTGGAAACTTTGGTAACATCGTGTTTCTGCAAAGTTTCTGGTAATCAGTATTACTATTTTTTTTAAACCAAGATAGGAAACATTAAACACATAGGGAAAAGACCCAAAAACCCTTAAAAATTCACCATCGTACTAGTCTACGGGTGTGACCTCAGTACTAGTCTACCATAGACCAAAGTACTGAAACCTTAAATTCAAGCTAACTTTGATGAGATTGGTCTACAACCCACGGAACTTTCTACGGTTCGTAGATCCCAACCGTAGAACTTCAACCTTTACACTAAAATTTCACTAAGTGTGGGAACTTTCTATGAGACCTATCTACGACCAATAGATTATTTGACGAACCGTCCTGGTCAACCCTAGAAGGAGATAGTGAAACTTGATTTTCCCAAAATTTCAACCCACTTTCTACAAATGCCTTCTACGACCCATAGAAGCATTTATGACCCATAGTCTTATCAAGTACAACACAAATAGTAGCCCAAAATGAAATCCTTTCTTTTTTTCCAACATTTGAGGTGTTACATCTGGATTCTTTGTTTTTTAATCGGGATTTCAACCTTGCTTTCATTTGCTTCAAATTTATTTCAACCTCATTTATCTCCATATCTATCACATTCATGTTTTTCTCCACCTTTGAAATGTGACGATCAACCTTCATATGGATACTGAATTCAGTCCCCTTACTTAATACCAACTTATGATAGTATTCAGATTCATCTTTCTGTGGAATAGGAAACCCTAATATATTAGAATTTCACCAAAAAAAGGATAACATCATTTGTATGGGCTACTATTTTATAGATTAAATGATTTACATTCTCAGATGTAGAGTGAACATAGTCTTTTACGTCGCAATAAAATAGTATTGTGTCACATCAAACAATATATCCTTAGAAATTATTCCTCAGCAGTGACATCAATCTTTAACCGATACCTAAAACACATTTTAAGATTTAATCAGTAAGTCTACATTTTTTTGATACCTATATCTTAACCTCATCTCAATATTTAATCATTGACTGTTAATTTATGTGGTGTACTAAGTAATAATTTTTTACACTCGTTTGTGTAGTTTACCTCTCCTCATAATCAATACCTTTACCTATAGTAGGCAAGTTGCACTGCTGTTTATAACATTAACTCACCTGTAGCATTTCTTGCAAGCATGATACCATGGGTCAGTGTTACTGTCAATGCCGGAAATCTTAGCATTGAATTGATACTACATGTCCTATATGCAAATTAGGAAAATCAGCTAATTACGTTCTTAACATTTAATTTGACTACACATTGGGTTTTATATTTGTAGAGGAAAGTACCTTCACAATGACAAGTGAACCATTTAAAATATCAATAATTTTCACCTGGCAAACTGTTTGCATTAGTATTCTTGGCGTTAAACTTATGTCAATCTTTTGTGCCTTCATGTCTTCATTCTTGTAATTTAAAAGTAATCAATAGAAAACATCAATTATGTAGCATGTGGGGATGATAAGAAGATGTGTGAAGAAATATGTATTGTTGGAGATTGTTGACCTTTTTAAATTGTGGATTGATTAACAAACTACTAATAGAAATCATGGAAATTACAAAATCCCCAATTTTGCTGAGAGTAATAAATTATGCGATACCTTATGTAGTCTGAAACTTGATTCAAATATAAAATTTGAGGAGATTTATAGCTTGGTAAATGGAGCATTTCACATCACAGAAGGCAAGCACTGGTTTGTAACTTTCAAGGCTCTGTAGTATTTGTCCTTCGATTTCAACTAATTCTCCCCATATAGTCATGATTTTTTTTTATCATACCTATTTATGTAAAATAGGTATCTTTATGACAAAAGTTTAATAACGTGAAACATTTTATATCAAGGATGCATAGTAAGTATACAGTTACCTTTATTTGTAACAATTACTTCTCGTCTTATGCTTCGTCCTTCTCCATTTTGTGCTTTTACTTTGATTAATATATACATCATATCCAACTGAAAAAAATGTATTATCAAATAAAGATTTTATTTATGGGTGTAATACACAACAAACATTTACTGAAATTTACCAAAGAAACTCCCATTAGTGATCTTTTGAACTTCATCGAAGGAAATAAGTCCATTCAAAAATTGTTGAATCTTAAATTGATCTTTGTCCTCTATGAAATTCTTGTTGTTCATGAATTCTACTTTTGAGGTGCTTTTGCACAAATTAAAGGTTTGGTTTAGCTCCTTTTAACTCTCCATTTATAATGTAGTAAGTTTGATTAAGTCGAAAAGAGTTATTCCATGCATGAACATCTTTGTTGAAAACAATCGTTTGTATTTTTGTTCCCTATGGTAATACTTATAATCATTACACTCTCAAAAGAATTCAACATATTAACTAATGAATATGATATGATATTAAAATAGAGGTACCTCTTCGTCGACGAACTTATCCCTATCTCTTTTGCATGATATTTTTGTTTTTTACATTAATTTGTGTAGGTTATTAACTTTTTTCATTGACACTTGTTCTTTTTATCCGTAGACATCTACATGTTTAAAAATTTATATTACTTTCACATTAAATCTCTCACACCTATGATTTTTACACGTAAAACATATATACATACAAATTCTTTTACTTCAAAAAATCGTTATATATTCTCATTAATCATAACAAAGAATAATAAAAATATAAAATTGTGATATTTATAATTCATGTTGCAATAAAAATCATTTATAATACATATTTTATATAAAAAAAAAAGAAATTATTTCGAAGACATAAAGTCGTCCTTTCAATAAATAATATTTGAAAACACCATATTTAAAAAATATTTCAAATAGAAATATAAAGTTGACATATTTCCATTTATTTTGTATCATTGTTAATCCGTAAAGATAGTAATTACAAATGACATATTTTTCTAGTTAGATTTATGTTATTGAAACTATTTTTGTTATGTAATATTTTGTGACATATGATTTAGTATATTATTATGTAAATTGATGATAATTTTTACGTAAATATTTTTTATTATATTCATACATTTTTGAAATTTTCTCTTGTTCAACTATGTATATTTTCTAATATAGCCATTCTTAATAAAAGACTTTCTACTATTAGCTTTCACAATATCAAAATATTTATTGACTAATTTGTATAAATGTACAAAAAAATTTAGGCACTTCAGTTTAAATTTTTATGTTATTTCTATGTGTAACGACCGGGTTCGGACACCAATTTTCGGGGTTGCGGACATCATCGATGCGGAATTGCTTTATTTAATTTTATTTGACGTTTTTGGTAGTGTGGTAGGTGAGGAATTCATCTTATGTTTGGCTAAAGATTTTATTATAATATTCTTTTGCTAAGTGTCTTAATCTTGATATCTCTTTAATATTATTTATGATATATTCTAGATATAACATATCTTGGGTTCTTAGATACATATATAAATTTTCCAACCATTAATTGTTCTAATAGTTTTATATCTTCCATTAGGATGGCTACCGGTTTCATTATTGTAAATTATTAGGTACATTATTTTTCGTCTTATTGTAAGAAAGTTAGTAGAGTAGGAATAAATTATGTAAATTAGTCAACAAGTGTAGGGTAGTATGCATTATTAAAGTATGTGCATATTAAAGTGGTAGGTAGGAGTGGTGTGCATTATGAATGGACAAGTGTAAAGTGGTAGGTGTGCATTATTAAAGTAGTATGCAGATAAATATAAGTACAGTAGCTATAGGATAGAATTTCCTTTCTATATAAACGAATGTACATGTAACATAAGAGGCAAGCCTTCAATAAACGAAGCAAGCTTCCATAAAAACACTCTCTCAAATATTTAAAATATTCATACTTAATAGATAATGGAGCAACCCTCAGATACCATGGATAAGCAAGAGGCAAAGGTATATTGTCCAATAAATATGCAGAACTAATATCATATATTCCTGAATATCACATATATGATTGAATAAATTTATGTTAGTTATTATGTATTAGAATTATTTGAATCATGATTTCTAGTTTATTAGCACACTGGAAACAGGGAGAAAACTCCTATACTATGACATCCTAATGTTGAAATGGGTAGGCAAGGAAAGCCGTTTAGGGGAGTAAACAAAGTTGATGCGCTGATAAGAAGGAAGTATCTGCTAAAGTACGATGCTAGTAGTGACAGGAGAACATGATAAACAGATAATCTAGTTCATAATGATCTAATATGAATTTAATCAATTATGAATATGATTGGAATGAATAATTGAAAATAAAAAACCTGCATAACAACGAACATGACTACATACATGCATGATGAAATAATAAAAAACTATGAAACTTTAATCCTATATATACTTAAAGGTATAGAGATAATTGAATTAAAAAGAATCATATGGGAAAAAATATTTAATGATAACGAATCAGAAGATATATTAAACCAACAATGGTATGAAATAGACCTATATGATTTAGACCTTGAAAGAATAGAATGGTATGATTTAGAAATAAATTCAGATTAAAATGAACTACGAATATTTACAATATTGGACAAAAGCTATGAACGACATAAAACTATTAGAACAATTAATGGAAAAGAATTTATATACTAAGAACCAAAGATATGTTGTATCTAGAATACATCACAAATAATATTAAAGAAATAGTTAGATTAAGACAACTATTAGAATAATATTACAATAAGTATTATTACATTCTACCAAGATATGTTGTATCTAGAATACATCACAAATAATATTAAAGAAATAGTTAGATTAAGACAACTATCAGAAGTATATTATAATAAGTACTAAGAGTAATCTCATTCGAGGATGAATGTTCCTAAGGGGGAGATATTGTAAAACCTCTATATTTTAAAAACAAACTAGAAATAGCTAGAATTAGAAAGAGTCATATTTGGAAAGAATGAAAAATCTGGAAAATTGGTTAAGTTATGTTAAGTTTGAGTTTTGGTCAACTTCAATTGACCATAACTTCTAGCTTTGATCAGTTAGGTTTTCTACCAAATACAATAGGAAATATATTTGAATTATATTTCCAACGCCGCCGATTTTGCCCAATTCTGAGTTCGTATGAGTGAGATATGTCCATTTGAAGTTGGGCTGTCTAGTTAAGGAAAGTCAAAACCGGATTTTGGAAGGGTATTTTTGTCTTTTCAATACCCAATTAATTAAGTTTGTTTTTAGAAGTTTAATTGGATCCTAATCAGAATTATATAGGTTTATGCATTTACCAACGCACACTAGGGCTTGGAGAATAGAGAAAAGAGGAGAAAGGAGAAGAAAAGTTCAAAATTCATCAAGTTTTTGCGATTTTGGTTGGGGATTTCGCCAATGATTCAATCTTACAAGGTATGTGAAATTACATAGTGTGTAACCACACGCCAATCATGATTCAATTCAGCATAATTGTGTTTTTGAAAGAAAAGATTATGAGTTCTTGATGACACATGTTTAAGTTCTTGTGGGTTCTTGTTGTTGAAGTTGTAGGGAAGTTTCTTGAGTTTTATTCATGAAATTAGATGTTATTTTGAGTATAATCTTACATGTTTTGGTAATATAGTCGAATCTAAGTGTCTCAGACAAGAACCAATTCAATCTAGAGGGTTTAGAGTTGAAAAACGAGCAAGAAAATTTGGGGATTTTCTAGGGAGGGGGCTGGGGCGCCGCGCCTCGCAGAGCGCCCCAAAGGGAACTTTGATGTTTGGGCTCTGGGGCACCGCACCAGACAGTGCGCCCTTACCCAACTTCTGAAGTTTTTCGATTGGCGTCCCGCGCCACTCAGAGCGCCAGGGTCGCCAAGCCTTCTACCTTTTCCCACTTCTTTCCGTTTGAGTTCCCTAGAAACATACCTAACTTTTCTAGTTGATTTCTACACTCTAAGGTATGTCTAAAAATCATTAAATCATCCATTAACATGAGATCATGAACCTTCAATCCATAATTCAATTCAAGGAAAGTTAAGAGTCAAGTCAAGAGACGTTCATAGACTCTTACAAAAGTCTTTTACAAACGTTTTAACTTTGTTTTAAGGCAGGAGTTTTGAGTTGGGTAAAGAGTAAGAGTAAAGTTCATTCTTTAAAATATTATACAGAAACTACGTATTCCCAAGAGTTGAAATGTTTTCATATTTAAACAAGAGAGGAAACACTAATTTCTAACAAAGCCTTTGAGCTAGTTTTTGAGTAATTATTTCAAATCACAGAAATAGTTTTTGTTTTTAAAACATATGAGTTGAGCATATTTTGGGAGTAGTATTGAGCACCAATATGGGGACGAGTTCATAATGACTCAAGTCTCCATAAATCATGTAGTCATCGTGGATAATAAAGGGTCATACTTTTTAGATGATTCCTTAGTGCTTTTTAGTATAGATTAGTGGATCCACTTAGTTGAGGCGTTCTATATCAAGGCAACGTATATGACAGTTATGGCTGCGTGGGCGAGACGATGTATCATCACTTTAGCTCATAGTTATGGTTGTTGGTTACAGAAAATCCCACATTATTATATTACTTTATATGTAAACTGAGTTGTTATTGTACTTTTTAAATACATTGAGCTGTCACCTACTGTTTTAAATGCTTTGTATAAACTGCCCTTTTATTTTTGTTTTACTTTGCATTTGAGTTGAGTACTCATGGGTTGAGTAAAGCGTAGGTAAGTGCTCTTTTAAGATTCCCCTCAAGCTTATGTCATGTTTAGTTTTCCCCTCACATACTCGTACATTCAATGTACTGACGCCATTTGGCCTGCATCATTTTATGATGCAGATACAGGTAACCAGGATCAGCATCCAGCACCTCGTTGATCCAGTTGAGCACTCAGAGTCAGTTGGTGCACCTCCTTGCTTTTCGGAGGACCCCTTTTTACATTGTTTTAGTACTTTAGTTGTTAGAATGATCGGGGGTCTTGTCCCGACATCCCTCTTTGTTTTAGATGTTTCATAGATGGATAGTTATAGTTCTTTAGTCTTTCCATTTACAGTTATTGATTTTAAGACTCGAGTTGCCATTTCAGCTAGTCCAATATTTATTTAAGATATTGCATGAGTTATCCTTTGAGACTATTTTTTGTTATTTAAGTCTTCCTCTATAAGTTAAGCCAGGCCAAGGGTTCGCTTGGGGCCAATAAAGGTTCTTGAGAGCTAGTCCCGCCCAAAATGTAGGCTCGGGGAGACACACCAAATATCCTAATTTTACAAGTTCAATTCTCAATTCAAAGATTGGGTTTTCTTCAATCCCCATGGGTTCTTCTAATCATGATTCAATTATTTATGTTCTATATTCTAATGCATGAATTGAAGTATTTACATGACTTTGAGTTGAATTAATATGAATTCATGCATGATCCATGATTTTGACGAAGAACACATGATGAAGTTTATAAAATATGAACTATAAATTTATGAAGATGTGCATGCTTTTATGATATTATATTGATGCTTATGACGTAAGGATGCTTTTAGATGAGAGTTTTAATGAAATTATGAATTTTTTCTCACACATCAATATGGTCATCATTATAAAAGGATTTCTCACACAAGGATTCATAAGATTGAAATGTTTTCTCACCTAAGTTGAATCATGTTTAAGGAGGAAAGTCAACAAGTGTGAAACATTCCCCACATTGAATGATTGTTTTCAAAGAGATGGAACACCTCCTTGAAAAAAAAACGAGAAAGAAAGAAAAGAAATGGTGAGAAAGACTAAAAAAGAGAAAAGTTTGTGAAATAAAAGTGTGTGAAAGAAGCAAAAGAAATGGGGTGTCCAATGAGGCATACTTATTAAAATAATGGAGTGGATTGTGAACATGTTTGAATGTGAAAGAGGGGAGAAAAAGTGATTTTCAGGCCATAGTTAATGAAGGTAGAAGCCACAAAGCCTAAATGACCATACCTTTACACTCAACCCCGTTACAAGCATTGAAAACACCTTTGTGATCTTGAGCGAGCTGAAACGAAATTTATTGGAAAATAAGGGCAAACCTATGGGTAGAATCATGTATGTGTTCATCTTCGTGAGTGTGAGAGTTTTAGTTGATTCCAGAATTTTAAATTGTTGAGGAAATTTGTGTGAGCATGGAATCATCCTTGTTGTGAGGGCAATTGAATACTTTTGTTGAGCTTGAACTTGCATTTGAAGCAAGCTTTGTGAGCTTGAGTATATTTGATAATTGTGAGTCACAATTTAAATCTTTGAGTACACAATTAAATATTGTATATGTAATTTGAACCTTTTGTGTGCATTTGTCTTGAGACATTGAGTAGCACTATTTATAGACATCCTTGTTGAACTAATTGATCTTGTGTTTTACTTGAGGACAACCAAAAGTTTAAGTTGGGGTGTTGATGAGTCTGGGATTTCGACTCGTTTAGGGCTTGTTTGGATAGCTTAAGTGTCATCAATTCCTAATTTATGCTCTAAACTAATGTTTATGTGTTGATTTGCAGCAATGAAGGCTAAAGGAGGAAGGCAAGAACATTACTGGTAAAAAAGGAGTGAAAAGTATGAAGAAGTTGAAGAAAGGAAGTCCTGGTGATCGCCAAGAGCACTAAGTGAGCTGCCGAGTGGCTCTTTAGCTCGCCTAAAGATCCAGCATGCCATCCCTGGGGAAGAACCTTTTTTGGGGATGGAATTGGACATTCGGCGGGCCGTGTTAGCGAGCACGATCTTGATCGCCTGAAGTCATAAAACACTAAGATTAAGATCTAAGGCAAACCGGCGATGAACTGGAGCAACGGGCGGATCACCGACCTGGTTGGCGAGGCGCGACTTACTTCGCCTAATGGTCCTGAAGGCCAAAAATTGAGAAACTATAAATTGAAATTTACAAGGAAGGAAAGGCAGGAATTTTCTAATCTAAGCATTATAGAATTTAAATTTAGTTCTGCTGAGTTTTGTAGTGTAGACTTTGAAGCTTTTGAGACTTTGTTTTGAGGAATTACAATTGGGTTTTTGAAATAATTCAATTTGAAGTATTGTAGAAACCTGGAAACTATTACCCAGCTCATGGTTAATATAGTTGGTAATTGTTTCTCTCTTTTTATGATGTGTAGCTAAAACCCCAATTCTTGGAATGTGATCATGCGATTATTGGCTAAATTAGCTTATGGGTATTGTTGTTTACCGATTTAAATGCTTAATTTAAGTGGGTTTAATCGATAGATGTGTATTAATCTATGAACAGTAGTTGTAAATGCAATTCAAACTTAGAGTTTTGGGGTTACTTGAGAAAGAGGTTTTAGAACCGAGGTTTTTATCTCTTCTTCATATCCTCCTCAGCTTCCCAAGTAGCTTCCTCAACAAAATTGTTCCTCCAAAGAACTTTGACTGATGCTTCTTCCTTGGTCCTCAAATTGCGAACCTGACGATCTAGAATTTGAACAGGGATCTCCTCATAAGACAAGCTATCCTTGATACCAATATGTTCAGTTGGTATGATAAGTGAAGGATCTCCCATGCAGTTCTTCAACATGGAAATATGAAATACAGGATGGACCGCTGCTAACTCTTCTGGTAGCTCTAACTCGTAAGTTACATTGCCAATCCTCTTGGATATTCTTTAAGTACCAATATACCGGGGACTAAGTTTCCCCTTCTTACCAAATCTCATAACACCCTATATGGGTGAAACTTTCAAGTAGACCAAATCATCTTGCTCAAACTCTAACTCCCTCCTCCTATCATTAATGTTGGATTTCTAACGACTTTGCGATGTTTTCAACCTTTCTTGAATAACTTTTACCTTCTCCATAGCTTGATAAACTAAGTTTGGTCCTATCAACTCAACTTTACCAACTTCAAACCATCTAATAGGAGATCTACATTTTCTCCCATAAAGAGCTTCATAAGGAGTCATAAGGATGCTAGAGTGGTAACTATTGTTGTAAGCAAACTCAATGAGAGGTAGGTGATCATCCCAATTTCCCTTGAAAACAATCACACATGCCCTCAACATATCTTCTAAAGTCTTAATAGTACGCTCTGTTTGACCATTAGTCTGAGGATGAAAAACAGTACTCAAGTTTAACTTTGAACCCAAGCCTTTCTGGAATGACTTCCAAAATTGTGCAGTAAATTGCATACCTCTAACTGAAATAATGGAGATCGGAACTCCATGAAGTTTTACTACCTGTTGAATGCATAACTTGGTATAGTCCTCTGCTGAATGGTAGTCTTTACCAACAAAAAGTGGGCTGATTTTGTCATTCTATCAACAATTAACCAAATAGAATCATGTTTCCTATGAGACCTTGGTAAACCTGTGATGAAGTCCAAATTGATCATCTCTCACTTCCATTCTGGAATTTCTATATATTTTGAGCCATATCACTGGGTCGTTGCTCTACCTTAACTTGTTGGCAATTCTGACACTTAGCAACAAACTCTACAATGCCCTTCTTTATAATATTCCATCAATAAGCTTCTCTCAAATTGCGATACATCTTTGTGGAACCCGGATGGATAGAATATCTGGAGCTATAAGCTTCCTCCATTATCCTTTCTTGGAGTTCATCCACCCTTGGTACACACAACATGCCTTGATACCTCAATACACCATCTCCCCCTTGTTCAAAAGCCATTACTTTGTGCTTATGAACATTTGCCTTTAATTCAAGCAAAATAGTGTCTTGGTCTTGTTTTTCTTTAACTTCAGACACTAATGATGATTCAGCCCCATTCATCACCACTACCCTCCATCTGTGGAATCCATTAGTCGAACTCCCAAGCGTGCAAGTTTGTGCACATATTTTTCTAACTCTTTCTTATCTCCCTCAAAATGAGTGGTACAACCCATAGAAAATCTACTCATGGCATCAGCAACAATATTAGCCTTACCTGGGTGATAATGAATACTCATGTCATAATCTTTGAGTAATTCTAACCACCTTCTCTGTCTGAGATTAAGCTATTTCTGACAAAACACATGCTGGAGACTCTTGTGATTAGTGAATACATCAACATGAACACCATACAAATAGTGGCACCATATTTTAAAAGCAAATACTACGGCAACCAACTCTAGATGATGGGTTAGATAATTTTTCTCCTGAACCTTAAGCTATCTCGAAGAATAAGTTATAACCTTGCCATTCTGCATTAACAAACAACCCAAACAAAATCTTGACACATCACAATATACGACAAAGCCTTGAGTACCTTCTGGTAAGGTCAATACTGGGTATTAGTCAACCTCTGTTTCAATTCCTAAAATCTTTTCTCACAATATTCAGACCATTGAAACTTCATTATTTTCTAAGTCAACTTGGTCAAAGGAGACGAAATGGATGAGAACCCCTCTACGAACCTTTTATAATATCCAGCCAACCGCAAGAAACTCCTAATATCAGTTGGAGATTTGGGTCTAGGCAAATTCTGCAGTGTCTCTATTTTCTGGGTATCAACTTTAATTCCGTCACAAGAAACAATGTGGCCTAAAAATGCCATAGACTCAAGCCAAAATTCACATTTTAAGAACTCAACATATAACTCCCTATCCTTTAGAGTTTGGAGAACTATTCTGAGATGGCTAGCATGATCTTCCTCATTCCTCGAATAGATTAACATGTCATCAATGAATACGATAACAAACATATCTAAATAAGGCTTGCATACTCTATTCATAAGGTCCATGAATGTTGCATGCATATTATTCAAACTAAAGTACATAACTAGGAACTCATAATGACCATAACGGGTCCTGAATGTTGTCTTTGGAATATCACATTCCCTTAATCTTAACTGATGGTAGCCCGATTTGATGTCTATCTTAGAGAAACAAATAGCATCCTAAAGTTGATCGAAAAGATCATCAATTCTTGGAAGAGGATAATTATTCTTGATGGTAACCTTGTTCAACTGAAAGTAATCTATACATATTCTAAGGGAACCATCGTTCTTCCTCACAAATAAGAACGGAGCTGGAGCTATTCTATATGGAAGAATAGATATAAGATGACTATCAGGAAGAATATGTATACCGAAGTCTATCTCTCTCTCATGAGGGACTCCAGGTAGATCATCAGTAAAGACTTCTTGAAACTTACTCACAACTGGAACTAACTCAATAGGAGGTGTCTCAACACAAGAATGATTAACTCAGACTAAGTGATAGACACACCCCTTGTAAAATAACTTTCTTGCCTTAAGGTATGAAATGAAATGACCCCTAGGCACTTATGAACTGCTACTCCAGTATATAAGTGGCTCATTAGGAATTTCGAACCTAACAACTCGAGTTCTAAGATCAATGGAGGCATAACAGGCATGAAGCTAGTCCATACTTAGAATGACATCAAAATCTACCATGTCTAACTCAACTAAATAAGCCATGGTGCTCTTGTGATTGGCGAAAATGACACGATCACGATAGACTCGCTCAGCTAGAATAGACTCCCCAACAGGTGCAGAAACACAGAAGGGCTCACAAAGTTTCTCAGGAAGGACATCAAAACTCATTGCAACTTAAGGAGTCACAAAAGATAAAATTGCTCCTGGGTCTAGCAAAGCATAAACATCAAGAGTAAAGACTTTGATCATACCAGTGACAACATCTGTAGAATTCTCTTGCTCTTGACGACTAGTGATATCATATAGGCGGTTTTTTCCTTGGCCAGTACCTTAAGTAGCTCCTCTAGGTGCTGCCCTGTCTGGTGGAGCAACTGATGATGATTGGGATCTATTGTCCTGATTCCCATTACCTAGGCGGTTCTTATGGCACTCTTTTATGAAGTGACCCTCTTGATCACACTTGAAACAACCTGTGGAGCCATCACAAAACTTACCTGGGTGGTTCCTACAACACTTATCACATGCAAGATCCCAGTTAGCTCATTGTTCCACACTACCCTGTGACTGTGCAGGTCTAGCTCTGAGGTGCTTTGAATTCTGACTATTGTACTCACCTTTATTTCTAGGTGTAGGGGAGCAGGTCCCTTTTTCTTATGATGAAAAGAAGAGCGGTTCACAATATTCCTTTACTGCCCAGACTCATTTCCTATTTAGATTTCTTGTTTCTAAACTCTTCCCTATCCCTCAGCTTCTCTTCCTCAACCTGCTACACATAAACCATCAACCTTTCTATATCCATGTCCCCTATTAACATGGTTGCGTTGCCCTCTTTGTTTGACAGATGGATGATATACCGTGAGTTTACGGTATTTTTAATACATTTCACTTAAGGGTTGTGTGTGGCTAGGGCCATTTTTTATTTGTTTTTATATGTTTTTATCATGTTTGCAGGAAATAAGTTCAAATGCGGAAGTTGAGAGACACAACTGAAGAATGTGCAGAAAAGGGCATCTACGGATGTGATTGAAGAACCGTAGGTCCAATCACGTTTCGTAGATGGTGATCGTAGAAGGACGGGCAAGGCTTGAATGAGATCAGGGAATTCTTGACTAAGTGTGGAACCATGGTTGCAAACGACGGACAGTAGATTGACCTACAAGTTGTACTACAATTCTGTTAAATCATTCAGAGAAAGGGTTCCAGTACCTGATTTTCAAGATTTTAAGTATGAGCTACGGAGGAGGATCCACGGACCATCTGTATTGTTGATGCATCGATTGAATCAGAGAGTGAAGGACTCAAAAAATTTGAATATGGCACAAGTTGAGACATTGGTTTCCGTGTTGAAGAGGTTCAAGCGAGCTATTCGGTGGACTATTGCGGACATTATTGGGATTCCTCCAGGTATTCATTCTCATAAAATACAACTCATGCCGGATCACAATCCAAGTATTGAGCACCAGAGAAGACTAAATCCGCCAATGCAATAGGTAGTTAAGAAGGAAATCATCAAGTGGTTGGATGCTGGAGTTATTTATCCCATTGCAGATAGTAGTTGGGTGTGTCCTATTCAGTGTGTGCCTAAGAAATGTGGGACTACTGTGGTACCTAATGAGAGAAACGAGATTGTTTCGATGCGACCCATGACTGGATAGAGAGTCTGCATGGACTATGGGAAATTAAATGCTTGGACAGAAAAGGACCATTTTCCTATACCGTTCATGGATCAGATGTTGGACCGACCTGCGCGTAAGGGTTGGTATTGTTTCCCTGATGGTTATTCGGGATACAATCAGATTTCTATAGCTCCAGAAGACCACCTTCACTTGCCCTTATAGGACTTTCACATTCAAACGGATGCCATTTGGGTTGTGTAATGCTCCAGCGACCTACCAGCGTTGTATGATGTCGATATATTTTGATATGGTGGAGGACACTATTGAGATATTTATGGATGATTTCTCTGTGGTAGGTGTCTCTTTTGATCGTTGTCTGGACCATTTGGCCGAGGTGCTTAAAAGGTGTGAGGCGTGCAATCTTGTGCTCAATTGGGAGAACTGCCACTTCATAGTGAAAGAAAGGATAGTTCTGGGTCATCAGATGTCTGAGAAGGGTATCAAGGTTGATAGAGCAAAATTTGAGGTAATAGAAAAGCTTCCACCACCAATCTTTGTTAAAGGTGTTATAAGTTTTCTTGGGCATGCATGTTTCTATAGAAGGTTCATCAAAGATTTCTCCAAAATTGCACATTCATTGTGCAAACTGCTCGAAAAGGAGTATAAGTTTGATTTTGATGATGCTTGTCTGAGAGCATTTGGAGAGTTGAAGGAGAAGCTAGTTACGGCACCTATCAGTATTTCACCGAATTGGGGACAACCGTTTGAGGTAATGTGTGATGCCAGTGGAGTGGCGCTTAGTGTGGTATTGGGACAGAGGCGAGAGAAGATTCTTCATCCTATTTATTATGCTAGCAAAGCTCTAAATATGGCTCAAAAGAACTATACAGTGACTGAACAAGAGTTTCTTGTGGTGGTTTTCACATTCCCAAAATTTCGAACCTACTTGCTTGGTACTAAGGTCATTATGCATAATGACCATTCTGCATTGAGCTATTTGATGGCTAAGAAGGATACAAAACCGAGGTTGATTAGATAGGTGTTGTTGCTGCAAGAGTTTGACTTTCTGGTGAAAGATAGAAAGGGGACAGAAATTCAGGTTGTCGATCACTTGTCTAGATTGGAGGAAGAAGCTATGCTCAAGCTTGGTGATAGGGCTGAAATTAATGATGTTTTTCCAGATGAACATGTATTGGCTGCTTCTCATGATCTGATTCCTTGGTTCGCAAACTTTGCTAACTATTTGGTAAGTTATCTGGTTCCATCGGTCTTGTCTTTTCACCAAAGGAAAAGTTTATACATGATGTGAAGAAGTTCTTTTGGGATGAGCCTTATTTGTATCGTAGTTGTGCTGATGGGATTATTCGTCACTGTGTTCCCGAGGTTTAGATGTTGAGTATACTAGAGGTATGACATTCATCGCCTGTTGGTGGGCATCATAGTGGTATTCGGATTGCACATAAGATTTTGCAGTGTGGGTATTACTGGCCTACCATCCACCAAGATGCTCATGATTTCGCCAAGTCTTATGACTGTTGTCAAAGAGAATGAGGAATTTCAAGGAGGCAAGAGCTTCATATGAATCCTATATTGGTGATAGAGCTATTTGATGTATGGGGCATTGATTTTATTTGTCCATTTGTGAGTTCACATGGGATGAAGTATATTCTTGTTGCGGTTGATTATGTGTCGAAGTGGGTGGAAGCAATCGCGCTTTCCAACAATGAAGGTAAGAGTGTTACCGCATTCTTGGAAAAGAATATCTTCTCCAGATTTGGTACACCTAGGGTGTTTATCAGCGATGGAGGTTCCCACTTTTGTAATAAGTTGTTCAAGGCGTTACTTAAAAAATATGGTGTCCGCCGTAATGTAGCCACTCCTTACCATCCGCAGTCTAGCGGGCAAGTTGAAGTGTCCAACAGAGAGATCAAGCAGATTTTGGCAAAGACAGTGAATACTAACAAAACGGATTGGTCCAGGAAGCTTGATGATGCTCTATGGGCCTATCGCACCACATTCAAGACTCCCATAGGTATGTCTCCCTACCAACTTGTATATGGGAAGTCTTGCCATTTGCCGGTAGAGCTAGACCATAAGGATATGTGGGTGATAAAGAAGCTAAATTTGGATTGGGGCGCCGCATCAAATGAGAGAATGAGTGACTTGAATATGCTTGATGAGTTACGCCTAAAATCTTATGAAAGTTCAGCCTTGTACAAGGAAAAGATGAAGAAGTATCACGATCAAAGGATTGAGAAGCGAGAATTTGTTGTGGGTGATCTTGTACTTCTATTCAACTCTAGGTTGCACTTATTTCCGGGCAAGCTCAAGTCTAAGTGGACCGGGGGATTCTTAGTCACGCTAGTGCTCCCACATGGAGCGGTGGAACTTGAAAACAGTGAGGGAACAAGGTTCAATGTAAACGGGCAAAGGATTAAGATGTATCTGGGAAACACGGAAAGTGTGCAAGAAGTTATTGAGGCCTATTATCTTGATGAAGTCTTAGTTATCAAAAGCCCTGCGTCGTACCGCGACGTTAAATCAAGTGCTGCTTGGGAGGCAACCCAAGATGTACAATCTAGCCAACTATAGGTTTTTCTTTTCGATTTGGTAGTTTTCTTTGTTTATTTGCTTTTTTGTATTCCTTTAGATAGGTGCTTTATTTTTGTTTTATTGTTGGCTAGATATAGCATAGGGTCCGTGTCTAAAAAGTGTCAAGAAAATATTTAAAAAAAGGCCTAACGGTTGCTACATGTGCAGGGTTGAAAAGCAAAATCTGCAGAAACAGTCTGTTGCAGAGGTCTACGGACCCCATCGACGGTCCGTGGTTCATTCCACGGATCGTGAATGGCGTCCGTAGATCCCAGGTAAGTTCTCTAAATTTTCCAAGTGTGAGAGTGACCTACAGATCCCATCTAGGAACCGTACATTGACCTACGGACCGTAGATGGGGTCTCGTGGGTCAAAACCCTAGATCTGCCTGACCTGATCCGGACCCCTCTTAAATAAAACCACTACTCTTTAAACATTTCCCCCTATTACTAAAATTCATCCCCAACCATTTTTAAACGTTTCCCATCTCATAAATCCCTCCATATCACTTCCATATCCCATAAATCACGTGCCCCACGTTCCCAAACCACCTTTCTTTTTTCCCAAATTCTCTCATTCCCCATTTTCAGAGTTCTGGTGTCCGGGTTCGGTGCGAAAGGAGAGTGAAAGGTTTGTGGAAGTCTAGAGTCATCCCACAATCACCCACTTCCTCTGCTTGTAAGACAATCGACTTTCCCTTCACCTTGAATGCCGATTCATTATTGTTATAGAAAGTCAGGAAGTGGTTCTTGACCTTGGGTCGTTATAATATGAAATTGCATGCTAAAATAAACTTAAAAACACCCTTGGGATGATAGATTGTGATTGTGTTGTCTTTAAAATGTGTAAAATCAGTAAAATAAGAGTATAAATGCAAGTTTCGACTTAGGGTTCCTAGTCTCGTATGCAATACCTGTTGAACATTGAGTAATTGGAACTCTTAGAATGACGAACTAGCATAAATTGTGTTGAAATGCATGATTAGACTAGGGTAAATTGTTGAAATTGGTAAAATTGGGTTGCAAATTGAAGCATGTCTGATACCTGGCACAGACTTGACTCACGAGACCCCGTCTACGAACCGTAGATCTATCTACGGACCGTAAATCAGGTCCGTGGGTCTGCACACCACAAAAATCTGCTAAGTGTTGAACCACGGCAGTGGACTACGGTTCGTAGTTCAATCTACGGACCGTTCTGCACGTCCGTGGTTCATATCAGAGAGCCCCCTTTTGGGTTTTCTGATCTACGGAGGGGACCTATTGACTGTGGATCCATCCATGGACCGTAGGAACCCACCGTGGGTCATGAGTTCAGTCACTGCCCAAATTTTTTCAGTTTATCATTTTTGTTCGTTCTTAGTTCTAAAATTATTTCGAGTGTGTTATTGGTTTATTTTGGTACTAATTATACATCCACAGGTACCATAACTCCTAAGAAACAAGTGACCTACAAAAAGAGGGGCAAAACAAAATCTGTGGCGCCAACCTTTTGGCTGATTGATGAAGACGTGGATGTGGAGAAGGATCTCGCATATGTTCCACTGGCCACAAGGACATCCCCTACTATACCTCGTGCTACCCAGAATCAATCTCGGCAGGTGGTTACCGAGGTTAGTCACTGTCTCCCAGTCTAATGAGTAGAACACACTGATCGGGTCACCGGCTGGTTTTGTTTTTGGCTCTGAGGATAGTTCTGCTTCTGGCTCTGAGTCTGGTTCTGCTTCTGGCTTTGAGTCTGCCCCTGCTTCCGGCTCCGCCACTAGTTCCAGTTCACATGATAAGGCTTCCACGTCTGATAAGGCTACTAGTTCGGGGAATATTCCAGTTCCACCTAACACCGACGCTGCTCCGGTTGTTAAGGAGCGCAATAGATGATGCGTGGAGGACCAATGGAAATTCTACAGGGATGCCAAGATGTTGAATGAAAAAGGGAAGATGGCCCGGCTAATCACAGAGGAGCGTAGACTTGTCACAGGGAGCCTACACACTGTACCCGACATCCACCGACTCTTTCAATATCATAAGTGCAATTGGATTGGCAAGGAACCAAGAACATATAACGAGGAGATCGTGAGGAAGTTTTATGCTTCCTACGCAGACACTCTTCGAGGCTCTATTCAGATAAAGGCCAATCGCAGAGCCCAGACACCACTCCAGGCTACACTAGTGTGCAGGTTTTCTGTGCATATATCTGAGAACACCATCCACTAGTTCCTCTATGGCCCTAGCCCTGGCCACACGTGGGCACTCAACACGGACGAATTTAACTATAGATGGGACATCGTGCAGGGCGAGGAGTTCGACCAAAGTGCCGAGAAAAGGGAGACTGTATTACACTGGCTGGCTTGTTATATTGCTAATGATGGAGAGCGAGCTGAGTGGGTCACCACTCCGGGATTAAGCATAAAAAAGGCCACTCTCATATTTGTGGCTAAGTTTTTCTGGCTGTTAGTACGGAATTGGGTTTCTCCCATGAAGGCTGATAATGTACTCACATGGGACCGCGCGGTTATGGTACCATCATTAGTTGCGGGGTTCGAGATTGATTTTGCCCGCATGATCATTGCGGAGATTCATGAGAGGGCTTTCAAGGCCTCCACCACTTACCCATTTCCTTGCCTCATTTTTCAGTTATGCAGGGACTCTGTAGTGCCAATATAGCATTGTGACAAGTTAATCTGGGCAATAATGACCCTGGATATAGGCCTGATTCGGGATAAGGCGATGTGGCGGCACCACGCCGAGAGCCACAGGTCGATGTACCCCCTTTGGTAGCAGATTTAGTAGATGATATGGAGCAGATGCAGGGGGATGACCTTTCCCCTCCAGCCCACACTGATGATGCCCCAACCTCCCCATCTCAGGCCGCTAGTTAAGCCCGTAGCTCGTCCAGAGTCACCCCGCCTTCGTGAGCTGCTATTGTACCCTTGGCCCGAGTTTAGAAGTTGGAGGCACAAATGGCCACACTGCTTCATCAAGTGAAGCCATGGATGCAGAGGTCTATTGCAGAGTCTGAGGCTAAAATGGATCGGATGATGGAGACCATGATGGACCTGAAGGTCCAGACCGTTCATAAGCGCCTAGATGCCTTCGAGTTGAGAGTCCTCAAGCGATCAGCCCCTGCTACCAATCTGACCTCTTTTTGGACCGAGTTAGACAGTCTCCAGGCCGACCTTGATGCCATCATTGCCATACCCACAGATGAGCCATAGTCTGCACCTACTACTTTGGCTGAAGACACCGTGCTTGATGCCTTATTGAGCGATGACACAGCACAGCCCGAGCCCACCCATGCTCAAGGGAAGAGGCACCACTCTAGTCATGTTGCTGACACCACTGAGGATGATCGAGCTAGGAAGAGGGAACGCCAGCAGAATGAGCAGTCTAGGAGAGTCTCCATTGTAGATGAGGAGTTGCGCCAGCAGAGGGCTCGTGAGAATATTATAAGAGACTCTATTTCTAGGCCCACCACTGAGGCTATGACTGATGTGGGAGATGATGTTAGAACCACTGAGGGTGTAATTAGAATGACTGATAGCACTATTTGATGGTGCTATGATAGAGGATGTGGGCACTACTGAGGGTGACCCAAGTGTTGTTCCAGCGGGCTTCGGGAAACTGAACCCACCCGCTTGTTGAGGTCTTCGGCGTATTTGCGCCACAGGTTTGCTTCACTTTCACCGTACTCTTTATTTCTTATTTTTGTGCATTGGGAACAATTGCACTCTATTTTGGTGGGGGTGGGGTAAATGGATTGTGAGTGATAGGGTGAAGTCTGAGTAACCCAACTCATCATCCTCTCTTGGGGTTTTCTTGCCTGTGTTCTTTTTCCCCAAGAGACTGTTTAATTTCTGTTGAATCAGCATGTGTTAGGATTGTATGCGTATAAGCATGTGAAAGAATGAAGCATGATGGAATAATTAAGAAAGAAAAATGATACCCGTCCAATATTTGTGATATGTGTTAAATTTTGTAGGCTAGAATGAGTTGAATGTGTTTGCTCTGAGTATGATATGATATAGAACCAATTTGATTTCATGACTTAAGCTAAAAATTGATCTGGGTAATCTGATAATCTGACAATGAAACTATGTGCCAAGAATGTGTAAGAATGGTTGATTGTTCAGGAAGTTTTGTGCCAATCTAGAACTTTTCCCGTTTGTCCTGCTAGGATAATCTAGGCTAGAAGTTAGGAAGTGATCATAGGCCATTGTTCAAATTAGTCCACTTCAGCCTAAAATGATCTAACCAAATGATAGCATTACTCCCTTTTGATCTAAATATTTGAGCCTAAAATTGACCAATTCTTTTGATTCACCCAACTCACCTTCCCTTAAAAACATTGTCTTGGCCCCGGTCCCTCCTTGGACATGTGCTCCTTGACTTAGGCCAAAAGCCTAAGTTAAGGGTGGCTAAGCCCAAAAGTTACCTTGATCTTGGCCCTGGTCCGACACCGGACAGTGTGCACCTCAACTAATGCAGAATGCATAATTTGAGGGTGGCTATTAAAATGGAAACCAAATGAAAAAAAAGGGTATGAAATGAATTTAGTGTTGAAAAGAGAAAAAGTATGAAAGAGGATGTGACTTTGTGCAAAAAAAGCAAAAGAAAAGTGTTGAAAGAAATAGAAGAAAAAGAAAGTGAAAGAAAAAGAAGAAAGTGAAAAATAAGAGTCAAAAAGTCAAAAGCCACATCCATGTTGCAAAAAAATAAAGGAAAGAGCTTAAAATGGAAGGATGCCAAAAATAGGTCAAGGAAGAAGTAAAAAACCAATGTAATGTCAAGAAGGGCAGAAAGTCACTAAAAAGTACCCAAATGTACCACACTTGACCCTGAGCCTACGTTACAAGATAAGAAAGTCCTATAGTGATCCTAGCAACTAGTTTGGAGATTCTAAGCAATGAAAATAAGGGCAAGTCTATGGTATTGAGCACCAAGTGTACTTGAAATTACTTCTGAGCGTGAGTGTTGAATGAATCCTTGTACTCAAAATCATATTTATTGTGTGAAAAAGGGATTTCGTTTGGAGTAAGGGCACTAGTTACATTGTCGGAAAGTTGGTACCTTTGTGATAATAAAACAATGTATGTTGTGTGTTGATTGGTCGATCTTTGTCATGTTTTGATCCGCACAAGTTAGCTTGTTGAGTCTAAGAGAAAAGATTTTCACTCAAAAAGAGAGTCAGGTAGAGATCTATGTGATTGCTTGTGCTTCGATTGCTTGCTTCTATACAAGTGTCGTTTAGAGTCTTAGTGTGTCGCTTGAGGACAAACAACAAATTTTAGTTGAGGGTGTCGATATACCGTGAGTTTATGGTCTTTTTAATAAATTTCACTTAATAGTTATGTGTGTCTAAGGCCATTTTGTATTGGTTTTTATATGTTTTTATCATATTTGCAGGAAATAAGTTCAGATGCGGAAGTTGAGAAACACAACTGAAGAATGTATAGAAAAGGGCATCTACGGATGTGATTGGTGGACCGTAGGTCCAATCACGTTCCGTAGATGGTAATCGTAGAAGGACGGGCAAGACGTGAAGAAGATCAGGGAATTATTGACTAAGTGTTGAACCACGGACCTTAGATCGACCTACAGGTTGTACTGCAATTCAAGCGGCTACTGACAGACCTCACTTAGGAGATCAGTGATCGTTTGAATTCAAGTGTGAGACAATTCTTTTGGGCTGCCATGGGTTCTCTTCGTCTATGTCCACCATTTTTGTACTTAGACTATGTTCTATTAGTTATCAGTACATTAGTTGGGGGTTGAATCCCTTCTTGTTTAGACTTGGTTCATTGTTAGATGTTTTGGTACATTGACTTTCAAGTTCTAGGTTATTTCTTCTGCATTGTTTAGTTCTTGTTAGACTTTTGTTGGAGTTTATGGGAACTCCCTATTTATTTCCTTAGTATTTAACTTGCTTCCATAACTTTATTGCCTTAGTTTGGTTTAGTTGCTTGGTTTGGGTTGTAGTAGTGGTTCTCCCACCAGAGAGTTAGTGTGGGTGCCAATCACGACGGTCTGGGTCGTGACAAAGTAGGTATCAGAGCCTAGGTTCATTGATATCGATGTACCAAAATGAGTCTAGTAGAGTCACGCGGAACGGTATGGGGACGCCTTTACTTTTATTCGAGAGTCTATAGGACTATAGGAAATTTCTCTATTTTCTCTTATCTCCTTTCATGCTATAACTTTATTCAAATTGGTATCAGGTGATTCTAATTGGTATCTAACCTCCTTTACTCTTTTGTTCGTTGATGGTTAACACTAGATTCAATGGCGTTAGGCTTGTAGCTCCCGTCAATGCTCCAGCTGAGGAATCTACAGCGAGAGGTCGCTGTCACACCCCGAGCAACCCCTGAGACGAGGACACGGGACCTAGGATCACAAGTGACCCCAAGCTAACCCTGTTGGCATAATCATGAGCATACTAAAGATAAACTGAGAAATAAAACTGATGCTAATAATAAGTGAATCTGAAATGATGGGGGATACCCATATACTAAAACTGAACATCAAATTTGAGAGTTTAATACAAAAGAAACATCAAACTCAAATACTAAGCTGAATCTAACAACGTCTGAAAATAGCCTATAACTAACTAGAAGTGCTGGGACATACCCCAGCTAAGTCTAGCAAAACAGAAACTAAAAGGCTGAAATACTGAAATTTCAGGGGGAGGCTACCGGTATGAACCACAGACCACCAACACGGACCGTGGGTCACCCTACGGTCCATAGGTGGTGCCTGTAGGTGGCACGTGTAGCCTCTAAAATCTGCAATTTGGTTTGTTTCGGATACGGGGTGTTACATTATCTCCTCCTTGGAAACATTTGTCCTCGAATGAAGACTAAACTAGCTAAAATGGAGGGGATGAGCTGCAACCCTACCACTAAACAATGTAAGCTGATTTCTGACTGAACTAAGTTCCAAAACATGCAAATACGCTGAAAATACAAGTACAAACTGAAGGAACATAATACGAAGACTGATTCTACGCATGGATAACTAAAAAACTTAAGAGGAACTAATACCTCAAGCTGGAGTGGAATCGCAAGGAAAGAGGTGAGGACACTTGGACTTCATCGCTGCTTCTGCTTCCCAAGTAGCTCCCTCTACGGACTGACTCCTCCAACAAACCTTGACTGAAGCGACCTCTTTATTTCTCAATCTTTTAACTTGACGATCAAGAATCTCAACTGGTACATCCTCATACGAAAGACTATCTTTCAGGGCCACACTCTCTAATGGCACTACGGATGCTGGGTCACCCACACACTTCTTCAATAGGGAAATGTGAAAGACTGGATGCACTGCTGCTAATTCTGCTGGCAACTCTAACTTATAAGCCACTTTACCAATCCTTTCCAAAATCTTTTAAGGGCCTACATATCTAGGACTGAGCTTCCCTTTCTTGCCAAATGTCATCACCCCTTTCATCGGTGACACTTTCAAGAAAACCCAATCATCAACTTGGAACTCTAGTTCCTTTATCTTTACATATGCATAAGACTATTGGCGACTCTGGGCTGTCTTAAGTCTATCTCTAATGAGTTACACTTTCTCCATCGCATAAAGGACTGAGTCTATCCCTATCAACGCCGCTTCACCTACTTCAAACCAACCAATAGGAGATCTACACCTACGCCCATACAATGCGTCAGAAGGGGCCACCTAAATGCTGGAATGGTAGCTATTATTGTAGGCGAACTCTATAAGAGGAAGGTGATCATCCCAACTACCCTTGAAGTCGATCACACAAGCTCTCAACATTTCCTCTAAGGTCTGAATGGTACGCTCTGCCTGACCATCTGTATGTGGATGAAATGCTGTGCTAAGATTAACTTGAGTACCAAGACCTTTCTAAAGTGATTTCCAGAAATGAGAGGTAAACTGAGGACCTCTATCTGAGATAATAGTCAAAGGAACCCCATGGAACCTGACTATCTCATTAATGTAAAGCTTGGCGTAGTCCTCCGTCGAGTCTGTAGTCTTAATAGCCAAAAATTGCGCAGACTTAGTGACTCTATCAACTATCACCCAAGTGGAGCCATGCTGTCTATGAGTACGAGGTAAACCTGTGATGAAATCCATGGTGATCACTTCCCACTTCCAAGTAGGAATGTCGATCTCATGAGTCATACCCCCTGGTTTCTGATGTTCTACCTTCACTTGTTGATAATTGGGGCACTTAGCCACAAAATCTGCTATATCCCTCTTCATGCCATTCCACCAAAAGACTTCCCACAGATCACGGTACATCTTAGTGGCGCCTCGATGAATAGAATACCTGGAATTATGGGCTTCAGCAAGAATTTTTTGTCTCAACTCGCCCACATTAGGAACACATAATCGACCCTAGTAGCGAAGCACACCATCTCCCCGTTGGGAGAATACCTCAACTCTTTGTTGATGGACTGTGCCATTGAGTTCGAGCAATATCGGATCACTTTCTTGCTTTTCCTTAACCTCCACTACCAATGAAGATTCTGATCCATTTTGAACTGTCACACCACTATCTGATATGCTCATAAGACGAACTCCTAAATGAGCAGGCCTGTGAACATCCTTTGCTAGCTCTTTTCTTTCTTCCTCAACATGTGCTACACTACCCATAGATGGTCTGCTAAGCGAATCTGCTACTACATTTTCCTTACTAGGATGGTAATACACACTCATGTCATAATCCTTGAGGAACTCAAGCCATCTTCTGTGGCAAAGATTCAACTCTTTCTGGGTGAACACATACTGAAGGAACTTATGATCTATGAACAAATCTACATGAACACCATACAAGTAATGTCTCCAAATCTTAAATGCAAACACCATTGTTGCAAGCACGAGGTCATGAGTTGGATAGTTCTTCTCATGCACCTTAAGTTGTCTGGAAGCATAAGCTATAACATTACCTCACTGCATCAACACACAACCTAGACCGACTCTGGATGCATCATAATAAATCACATAACCGTCTGAACCCTCTGGTAGAGTCAAAACAAGAGTTGTAGTCAACCTAGTTTTCAGTTCTGCAAAGCTTTTGTCACAATCATATGACCACTGGAACTTGACTTTTTTCTAAGTCAACTTAGTCAACGGAAAGGCTATGAATGAAAACCCTTCCACGAACCTTCTATAATAACCCTATAGACCTAAGAAACTTCTAATATATGTAGGACAGGTAGGTCTAGGCCATTGTTTCACTGCTGCTATCTTCTGAGAATCCACGACATAATGTGACCTAGGAAAGCAACGGATTGCAACCAAAACTCACATTTGATAAACTTAGCGAATAACTGGCGATCCTTGAGAGTTTGCAGAACAACTCTTAAGTGACTCACATGTTCCTTCTCATTCCTAGAGTAAATGTGGATATCATCAATAAAGACGATAACGAACAAGTCTAAGTACTACTTGAACACTCTGTTCACCAAGTTCATAAAAGCTGCAGGAGCATTAGTTAGTCCTAATGACATTACTACAAATTCATAATGACCATACCGAGTTTTGAAGGCCGTCTTTTGAATGTCACTATCTCTGATTTTGAGTTGATGATAACCCGATCTAAGGTCTATCTTTGAGAAATGACTAGCACCCTAAATTTGGTCAAACAAGTCATCAATCTTGGGGATGGGATACTTATTCTTGATTGTGACCTTGTTCAACTGCCTATAGTCAATGTACATCCTGAGAGAACCATCTTTATTCTTCACGAACAACACTGGTGCACCCCATGGAAAAATACTAGGTCTGATGAAGTCCTTATCTAGAAGGTCTTTAAACTGCTCTTTCAATTCCTTAAGCTCTGCTGGAGCCATTATGTAAAGAGGAATAAAAATAAACTGGGTATCTAGAATTAGATCAATTCCAAAGTCGATTTCCCTTTCTGAAGGAACTCCGGGAAGATCTTCTGGAAACACTTCTGGAAACTCATTAACCACTGGAAATGACTCAAGAGTTGGGATTTCGGAGCTCTGCATTTGAAACTTTTTGATCTAGGACTGGAGGAGCTGTGTTCGCGTTCCTGGCATTCATATTCCTGGCATTAGCTCTACGATGAGGCATTATCACTGAAACGTAGAACGTCGAATTAGAATGGAATTAGATTATACCTTACTCACGATAAGAGTAACAAGGAAATCAAAATTTTCTTAATACACTTTGTAGCATCCCCCTCATTAGATGTGGTGTGCACTACATACCCATGAAAAGGACCCTACCTAGTGCGGCTTTTTAAACATCCTAGGACACTTAAACCTAGTTCTCTAATACCAAGTTTGTCATGCCCCAAGCTACCCCTGAGACGCGGACACGAGACTTCGGATCACAAGTGACCCCAAGCTAACTTTGATGGCATAATCATGAGCATACTAAAGATAAACTGAGAAATAAAACTAATGCGGGAGCTAATAAAAAGTTAATCTGAAATGATGGGGGATACCCATATACTAAAATTGAATATCAAAACTGAGATTTTAATACAAAAGAAACATCAAACTCAAATACTAAGTTGAATCGAACTATGTCTGAAAATAACCTATAACTAACTAGAAGTGTTGGGACATGCCCAAGCTAAGTTTAGCAAAACTGAAACTAAAAGACTGAAATACTGAAAAGATAACATGACTATTGTCCTCGAAGAATGAGGATTCACCACTAATGCTGCTAAAATGGAGATCAGGGACCGATCTAAGCGTGATCTAGATGCTGAGAAGCTAAACCTACATCACAAGAAGATGTAGCTCAGAGTATGCGTCAGTACTTGAAAGGTACTGAGCATACATGATAGAGTTAAGCTGAATAATAATCATAATTGAACCAACCATAAAGCAAGAATATAATTTGAACATGATATATATACTGAATACTGAGCTAACTGAATGAATTGACAAAATTTATAACATGCTGAGACTAAATAATAATTGTACTATAAATGTGGTCAATGCAATAGAATCTGACTGAACTGTGGGAGCTACTAATAACTGACAATAAAACCACATGAGCCAAATATGGAGTCCGATGTATGCGCCCCATTGAGAGGACTCAATACACCCGGGCAAAGGTGTAGAGGCATGTTGGCGTGATCACTAAAATAATGCCCACAGAGGGGACTTACAACCTACGTGGCTCATAGTTTTGGGACTATATAAGTGACTGACCCTAGTCCAACTCGGTATTATGCTACTCCCAATGGATTAAATGATTAACACATCATAACTGAATTATGTAATATACTGGATAGCTCAAAACTGGCATGCAACTTGAAATGCACATTAATGTACTGATAATGACACATTCAAAAACTGAGGCATGTATATCTGAAATAACTGAAATATCTGACCTAGCATGTGTAATTCAAGAACTAAAGAAATACATAGCTAGGGTTCTAAAATTTATTCTATAAACCAAGTAATAACATTATAATCTAATTTGCAACATTTAAATAACTAATTCATGATAATCTGCTGAAGTTCTAGAAACACTAGGTCTAGTTAATAATAGGGAATCAAGAATCTGACTAAATTCTAGGGACCTAATAGGCAAAAGGAACCCACTAGTGAAATACCACATACCTGGTGACGAATTCCACGGAGAAATCTTTCAATTTTGTGGCTGGAACTGATGGAATCTTGTTGCGTTCTTGAACTAGGGTTCTTGACTTCTTTCTCCTCTTAGCAATCCAATTTTTCTGAGTTTTGGTTAATGATTTGACTTAGATAAGTTCTAGTTATGTTTCTAGGCTTAAACTGACTAAAACCTCATAATATAGGGTCTAAACGACATAGTCTAGGGGTCAAACAAATAAGGAAAAGACCAAAAGACACCCGACTTAACTGTTGTCGGAGTGACTGACGGACAGGATTGACAGACCATCGATTGACTGACGGTCCGTGCTGGTCGACCATCGTTCGCGACTGAGGGCTGAAATCTGGGGCGTCGATCCACGGATATGGACCACAGTTTCTGACCTGACCTACGGACCGTAGGTCAACATTTAGCTAAATTTTCGGGCAGAGTTTTGGGGAGACTACAGGTGTGAACCACAGACCACTAGCACAGACAATGGATAACCCTACGATCCGTAAGTGGTGCCCGTAGGTGGCACCTATAGCTTCTAAAACCTGCAATTTGGTTTGTTTCGGATACGGGGTGATACAGTCGCAGTCGAGGCGGGGGTAGAGGAAGAGCTAGGGGTAGAGGCCGTGGAAGGGTAGCGCCTGCTGGAAATGGAGCTCCTGTTGAGAATGCTCCTATGAATGAGAACCCTCTTGCGCATCATGAAGAGTTTGAAGAGGAGAATGTGGATGTTAAGGATGTGGGACAAGAGGAAGAGGTGCAGGCTGAGACTACCGATGTTCCCCCCATAGACCCAGTGTTAGCTCGACAGATCATGTCATTCTTGAAAGGGTTGGTTGGTCCTGGAGTGTTTCCTTCTTCTCAAGCAACTCGAGCTCCTACCAATCCTCATATTGCTAGCACTGCGCCCAAGGTGGGTAGGACTGGAGGTAATGATGTTTCGTTCCGTCCTTTGTTGGTTTATGTTATTACTGGTAATGAGCATGAAATGTTGACTAAGTTTCTTAAGCTAAAGCATGTTGTGTTTCTTGGTTCTGAGAATGAGGATGCTTATGAGTTTATTCTGGATTGCTATGAGAGGCTTCATAAACTGGGTATTGTTCATCAGCATGGGGTTTAGTTTGTGTCTTTCCAACTTCAAGGTGAAACTAAGCAGTGGTGGAGAGCTTATATGGAATGCAGATCTTCTACTTTACCTCCACTTACTTGGACCCAATTTCATGCTCTATTTCTAGAGAAGTACGTGCCTAGGATTTTGAGGGATCGCAAGAAAGATGAGTTCATGGCTTTGGAACAGGGTGGTATGATTGTGGCTGCTTATGAAGCCAAGTTCCATGCTTTGTCTAGATATGCTACTCAATTGGTGACTACTGAGGAAGAGAGACTCCGGTTATTTATAAGGGGATTAAATTTTGAGTTGCAAGTATTAGCTGGTCATATGGATTCTGCAGGGAGGAGCTTTAATAAGGTAACAATATCTTAAGAAAGTAAAGGGGGTGAGGCGAGATGGTCAAGCTAAGGCATGGGCAAAAAGGGCCAAGAACTCGGGTAACTTTCAAGGTTCTTATTCCAAGGGGTCCGGAAGGCCAACGCTTACAGCCAAGCCTATTCAGTCTGCTATGCCCGTCTCTGTAGGTAGTTACTCGGAAACTCCATATCATAATTTCAAGATAGCCAGGGAGTCACACCTTCAACGGGCGGCAGACCATCTTTTGATCGTACCTGTTACAACTGTGGAGAACCTGGGCATATGAGGAGAGATTATCCCCGCCCACGTGTGTTAGATTCTGCGCAGCAGCACTCTATAGCAGTGGTACCCGCGGGGAATGCTAATAATGGTAGAGGACATTCACAAGGTGGCCAATGAGGTAATCAGTGAGGCCGTGGAGGTAGAGGAAATGGTAATGCAGGCAGAGGTAATGTGCAACCAGGTAGGGAAGTGGTTCGTCAAGATGCTAGGGCTCACTATTATACCTTTCTGGGCAAGAATGAGGCAGCGGCGACTGACATGGTGATCACAGGTACTATTCTTGTCTGTGACCGAATGGCTAATGTGTTATTGATCCGGGTTCTACTTATTCTTATGTATATGTGCGATTTACCTCAGAGTTTGATATGATTTTTGGTATACCTTATGTTTGATACGTCCAAACTTACACTTCAAATAAGAAGTGTAAACGACTGATGTCAATTTACAGAACTCAACTAGAGTTGAGGTCGATTCCAAATAGAATTTCTTTACAGATAAGGTCTCACTGTCGCATTTATTCGAGTGTTGTTATTATCTCCTAGACAAATAACAATGGAAAGTAAATTGGGTATGGTTGGATCGTTATAATTACCAAAACTCGCAGTCAAAATCCAGGCTCAAGACTAACAAATTATTTCGTTGTAAGATTGATTCAATTAATTAAGAGAAACTAGGATTGTGTTCACCATACCATTAGTTCTAGTGTTCTCCCGTAATTTGAGTGCCAGGCAATTCAATGTTTACAGAATCCTTGCGAGTTAAATTTATCTAACGCTTCTCAGCCTAATCAGATAATGATCACTCATATTCTCTCAAATTTAGAGTGTTACTAACATCGGACCTCGCTTGGAAAGATATGGTGTTAAAGATCTTTTCTCTCGAACTCAAGCTTTAACTCCAATTTGTTAATTTAATTTAGCTTTTTCCTAACTGGTATTTTTCTCTCGAACAAATACCAGATACAAGTTCGTCTAATGTGTGCACTCACTAGACTAAAATTATATTGAAAGCTAAAAACTACAGGTTGTAAACACAAACTGCCTTTAACTCATTTTACAGAATCACAATTAGAATATCGTCATAGATCCCACAACCCCAGTCGTGGTATTTAGCCACTCATGCTTCCACATAAACAATCTGTAATTAAGAATGAAGGCATATTGAGAAAGACTTACAAAAATAATTAGCAAATCAATAATCACTTTGATTATCTGATAATCTGAATCCGAATTTCAAACTGATAACAATAATCCCAGAATCCAAAATTTGAAAGCTACCAATTATACTCTTGTTCTTAGTCGTAAAATGTCAGATGATCAACAATAATTCAAAAATGACCTAAAGTAGTTCAAAATAGAATGTTAAACATGAGTTCTAATCGAACTAGGACTGAATTATCGGGCCTTTTCACGGCCACTACCACGACCCGTCGAGGGCTTCACGGTCCGTGAAGCCCTCCGTGGTCTTTCCTTGGACTTCCCAAAGTTTGGGTCTTCAATGCTACCCACTGGAACAAGAACTACGAACTGCACCACAGTTCATAGTGAGGACCACGGCCTGTGATGGTGTCCGTGGTCGTCACTTGATTCCAACATTCTTCCAACTCTTCCTTGCTTCCACACTGGTTCAACTCCACGGTAGGTACCACGGTCCGTGGTGAGAGCTACAACCCGTGGAACCCTCTGTGGTCATCACTTGGTTATTACTCCTCTTCATCTTCTCAAGGCCAACACTGCTTCACTTTCACGAGCTCAACCACGGATCGTAATGAAGGTCACGGTCCGTGAAGTTGACCGTGAACTTTACTTTGAATCATCATCATTTTGCAGCTTCTTTTCCATTTTCTATACCAACCAAATTATGCCTACACATTTAACAAACCTATCAAATAATACAAAATCTCACTTAATTCCAGTGTTAGTTCATAGTTCTTAAGCATCAAATGTGCCACGATTTCACGGAACATCAACACCCTCAACTTAGAACCATTACTTGTCCTCAAGTGATGAGCAAAACAAATACAATCAGCCCTCAAATCATTTACAGACTTATGATACTACGCAACAACTATTTCAAGCACAATTTGTATCCCAAACCTCTGTATCTAACATGTAAGGATCAATACATGAAATCTCATTACACTAAGTCAATCATGCTTATACCTGCGTATTATTAGCTCACACAATCTACTTTCAAATGCAACCACTGTGTCCTCGCACCAAAGAAGTCCCTCGCTGATGATAGTAGGGACTGAGTACTACGCTTACGCTATCAATGAACTTCTAACACTAACAACAAACTACCATGGGCTTGCCCTTGATTTCTACGCTTTTTCTTTCAAACACTCGGAATAGGATCACTGTAGGACTTTATTGGCTTGTAACATAGGATCGGGGATAGGGAATGGATATTTGGTTTCGTGAGTGACTAGTCCCTTGGTTCTCCAAAGTTTCATTTTCACACTCTTTTCAGAGTGATTCCCTCTTTTTTTTATTTCAGCCCATCCCAGTAGCTATTTTTTTTTTCTGTATATACAATTTTGATATGCACTTAGCTCACTAGGTGAACCTTCTTTTTCCCTTTTTATTTCTGTTCGGATTGCCATCACCCTCAACTTAGGGTTTTGGCCTGAGTTATGATATTGTACCTTCGGAGAACCAAGGATATGATATATGTTGGATAAGAACAAAGATTGATTTAAAGCTCAAATTGGGTTCAAGTGATAAGCTTTTCATTTGGTTCTTTTATTTTTGGCTTTTTACTGGTTTAACAAAAATGGCCTACTGATCCTTTCCTATCCGGTTATTCTGAAATTCAAGCAAGACTACTAAGGCAAGTTCTAGTTTCTGCTTCTAATGTTAGACATCAATCAAAAACTTACACACACACTACATAGGATTGCATTTTTTTTTTCAGTTTCTTGGTTCACCAATTAATTGGTCAGATTAGCCATGTTCAACATATCAGTATCTAAGATGTCATCTAAAGATCCTAACAGTCAAACTCAGATTCAGGTCCTCAATTTCATAGACTAGTTGTTGCATAGCTCAACACACAAAACACCCAAAACAGTAATACACAAAGACAACCTCCATTTTTCTAACATCTATGAAAGGTTGCTCACCACCCTCTTTCCAAATAAAAAGGACTTTTCCCTCAAAGTCGATACAGAATACTAAAACACACAGGCTATGAAAAGGGGTCATACCTACGGCGCTCTAGGCACCGATCGTCGGATCAACATTGGCACCCCTATCAATGGGTGCACTCTCAGAACTCGGGACCTGATCAGTTTGGTTCTCACTAGTCGGAGCATGTGCTCCACTACAAGAAGCTCGAACTAAGGCTGCATCTGGCTACTGCTGTTCAAGGGCTTCCTTTACCCGAGCTTCCCTCTTTGATGCTCTACAAGCTCTTTTTTCTTGCCTTCTTGCCTTTCTGGCTGGGTTAGTAGGGGTCTCCTCATCAAGTTCTCCAGCTTTGTGTTTTCTCTTGCCGGACTTACTCGTGGGGGGTTTTGCCCAAAGATCATGAATTGATTGAGTGGAGGGTGCCTGATTTAGAAGTTGCATTAAAGATTCAGACAATATCAGAGTGGGTACCGGCACTGGTTTATCAGCCAGTTTAGCAATTTGAGTTCTCATCTCGGCCAGTTGTGATTTAAATTCTTCAGTATCTACTAACCCGGCAGCCTAGAATTGATCTTGGACAATGTTCTCTAAACCATCCAACCTGTCTTTTAAGACAACCAGCTCTTTCCACACCTCATCTTTGATCTCTTTTATCACAGCTAACACCTTCGTCTCTATCAGCTGAGGCATTCGGAGCACAATCTGGTCTACCAATATCCTGGTCTGGTGCTGATCTGCAACCAATTTCTCAAGAAAAAGCATAGGGATAGTGATAAAAGTACCTGGAGCCTGGGGGGCTGAATCTGGAGGTGGTGGTACCTCTGTGGAAGTGTTATCATTAGCTGTCGGTCGCAATTGTGCTCGGACAACAGCCCACCAAACCTTGGCTGGAAAAGACAGCGAAGCTTTAGTGATGAATGTGGGAGTTGTGGTAACCCAACCTACATTTTCTCCATCTATGGAAATCTTCTTCACAATCCACCGTAAAAACTGTTCTTGAGAATTCTGATCTTCCATCGTAGCATCACTAGTGACCTCATGATGTTTGCCCTCGAAAAGGCCAACAAAAGTTGGTGCAAAGTATTCCGGGCCGTACAACATTCTGTTAATCGATGCCTCAGAAATATCTATTGATTTTCCCCTAACTATGATTGAGTTGAGTAGACCTCAAGTAATGGCCATGTCTCTCTGCCCACGTTTCGTGGTCTCTGTGTCTGCAGTGAAATTCATCAATGTAGCTGCTTACGAGGAATAAAATTATCTAGCTAGGTGGCTAGAGTATTCTCGAGGTGTATTGTCCATTTAGTCGAACTGATGGAGCTAAAATATCCGGTAGATGTCCGGGAATGCTTTGATATCAGCGACTACCACCCTAGTCTCAAGCATGATTGCTCGATTCTTGAAGCCGCCAGTCTTGTTCACAATCCCATTGTCGAAAAAATTCTTTGCACCGGTTCAATGTCCACATGTAAAAGTAACAGATAATCAGTTGTGGTCTCAGTGTAGGATTAGGTTCATGAGCGGTCACATACATCACCATGGTATTGATGTATGCGTAATCAACGACACAACTTCTGATGCAAGTGTCTACGATCGTGCAATAGTATAATAACTCAACCAAGGGTTGGGGTCGTGTCCCAAGGGAGTGGTTTCGAGAATTAATCGAAAAATAAAATTAGCTCTAACTAATCATAGCTAAAGACATTAACGACTAAAAACATTGTAAATTAAAGGGGGTGACACAAAAGTGTCTAATATCAAATGGGGGTTTTGTCACAAATATAGCAAAAATAGTAAAAATAACAAAGAAATCTATGAATGCGAGGGGATTCTTGGGATGTGACCGCAATATATATTGGTATAAATCATTGGGTACATCCTTTTGATAGGAAATATGTAAGATAATAGTGACTAGGCTAAGCTTTAGATGGAAATAAGTTCCCTCTCGGACACCCATTTGCCACATGAAGGCCAGCCTACACCTTACCCCACTCACTCTCTCGAGCTGAGTGTTAGGATATGGGACTAGGGATCACCCTCTCGGGCTGAACCTCATGTCAACCCACTCCTTAGGCCATCAGTCTAGCGGTCTTTGTTTCGTGACCTCTCTCTCGAGAAAGCCTAAAACACATGGGTGGTTTTGTATTTGCAACTACAAACCCATTGAATTAAACCACAACCGCTAGGTAAAATCACCATTAAAATGCATCTAACCTATCAGCAAGCAAAACCCAACAATAATCTCAACAGATATTTGCTAAATCAAACCCCAAGAATTGGGGTTTTGTAGCCACACATCAAGAGATAGAAATTTATACCTAAATGAGCTTGCATTCAATTGGGTATGAAGATTTAAGTCTTGTTACAGGCTAAGAGTGAAGAATCCGAGATTCTCAAGTCCAAATCCTTGGAGATGAAACCCTCTTTTTCTTCAAGTTTCAAAACCCTTTTTAACTCAGAGAAAAAGTACTAAAATTATATTAATTGTTTCACATTGAAAAATATTATGATACTAAAATATGATACTAAGATATAACTCTCAACGAGTATTTATAGTTTTCAAAAATTTGTGTTGCAACGGGTCATTCGGTGACATTAGTCGGAATCGCTGATCAACTCGGCGATTCACCTTTCTTCTGGTTCATCGCCTTTTGTGCTTTAACTTCAGCATGTTTATGGCTTGGATCATTGGGCGGTATATCCTTGCTTCGCAGAACTGTTCGGCGACACGCCAACTGCTTCTTTCATCACCTTTTTTATCTTCTTCCTTCAGGGCTTCGCGTACTGGAACAAAGGGTGGAGTATGTCCCTTCGGCGACTCGCCGAGTGTGCTTGGCGAAACTCAGGCTTCAGTTTCTTCGTTCATTTAAGCTTTTTTGTTTCTTTCTGCACGTAAGTGTCCATGCTTTCACTCAAACTTCAAATACCTGAAACTTAAGAGTTTTCATCTGATATTGAGATAAATAAGCATTTGAGGACACTATTTCTATTAAAATAAAGCCCTAAATGAGTCCAATTTGTGGACTCATCAACACCCTCAACTTAAACTTTTGTTTGTCCTCAAGTAAAACTCAAGTTCAGCAGTTCAAATAGGATGTCTCAAATAGTGCTACACAAGACTAAATCATGAACATACACAACAAGACTCAAATTACTCATGCAAAGATCAATTGTGTACTCAAATATTCAAGTTGTGACACACCATTACCAAAGATTCTCATCCTCGCAATACTTGCTATTTGTACAAGTTCAAGCTCAACAAAAAGTATCTAAATGCCCTCACATAAATAATGATTCCATACTCACACACAGAGGTTAATCAATTCAAGATCAGGAATCAGATGCAACGCTCACACTCAAAAAGAGGAACACAATGCATGTTTTAACCCATAGCCTTGCCCTTATTTTCCCATCGATCTTCGGTTCGGCTAACTCAAGATCATAAAGGTCTTTCTAAGTCTTGTAATGGGGCTGAGTGTAAAGGTATGGTCATTTAGGCTTAGTGACTTTTTCCTCATGAGATGTGATACTCTCACAGCATTCCCTTCTTTTCCTTTATAAATTCTTTTCTAGTGCTTCTAAGTCATCTTTTCATTCCCCTCCAAGGATTGCTTGGAAACCCAATTTCTTTTGTACTTTTATTCCACAACTTTTATTTTATGAAGGTTTTCCATTGTTCCACAACACCATGGGTTAAGGGAGACTTTTGTTGCACTTCTTGACTTCTCTTTTTCCTTTTCACCAGACCCCCAACTTACCCTTTAGGCCTAAGTTGGCTATTTACTAAACCACAAATCAAGAGGATTATATGTAGTGGGTCAAGTAAGGTCTAGGGTTCATCAAGGTTTTTCCAAAGTAAGGTAAGGCTCAAAGGGTGTTCAAGAGAGTTTCACACGCTCACGGGTAGCCACAAAAGAGGTATATGTCAAATTTGGCTCACACTCTTCAAAAGTTGCCTAAGATCATTTCAAGAGCACACCTTACTAAATCAATCAGACTAACAGGGTAAATTCTAGGTTTATTCATGCAAGATTTAAAGTAAGCTCATCACACAAGGCATCGACACTTAAGTCAAACAAGACTACACACTTTCGCTAGTGTGCAACGGTCATTACAAGAGAATCAATTCGATAAATGTCTAATCACAATGAGATACAAAGAGTTCACATATTGTCTATCCAACTTCATTTGTCCTAATCGTAGCTGCGCATTCATGTTCGTTCGATTGAGAGCACTATTCAAGTCATCAGTATTGATTAGAATCGAGGCTTGATTTTGTACAAGAACAGCCACTTTCAACATGAGCGGTGGCAAAAAAAATTGAAAAATGAAAAATTTTCAATTTTTCGAAAGGTTATCAAAATTATTTTGCAATTTAAAATAAAAGGGAGCCATAAGCTTAAGCATCCACAGAATGTAGATAAAACACAATTTTAAATAGAACAACCCAAATATAAACACAAAACACAACTATCAACACAAAAGGTGTGGGCCTCACCCCACCACAATTAAAAAGCATTTATCCTCAAATGCAAATAAAAGTGTCTAAAAGTAAAAATAAATAAGTCAGAGAGAGAAGTAAAAAGAAGTTCTGTCTATGTAGTCTCTCTATCTGTCGAGATCTGAATATGGGCATCAATGCCCAGTGCATCTATCTGGTTACGGCTCACAGTACCCGGAGTAGCCTGAGACGAACTAACAATGCCAGATCCTCTAGGAGCAACTATGGACGTCTCAACCAGCACTGTCTGAGTTGCCGACTGCACACCCATCTCCACAAGATTCGGCAAGTCTCTGAATATGTTGTCCTCTTGGCTTTCGCTCACTACCTCTTCGTGCAATGCTATCTACTCCTCATCGGTCTCTGTCTCTGACTTTGCATGTCCTGCATCATACCTCTACACATTTCTAGTAGTAGCCGGAGGAATCCCGGAAGTTTGAGGAGCATCCCTGTCATCTGCTTCATGCATCAATGTAGTGAAGTCAGTAGCCTTCAATTAAGCTACGTCCTTCTTCCACTCTATTATTTTAGCTTTTAATGCTGAAACCTCAGGTGTCTCCCCCTGTCTGCTCTCACAAGCAGTGAATCTGGCAGTCAGATCATCAACAGTGGTCCTATGGGGGATAGTGCAGTCAAGATGGCACTCTCAATCATCCCTGGGATGGATCTCTCTAATCGCGTCGCCCTCACATCCGTTGAATAGGACAGTTACCCCATCTTTAGGATCATGTCAAGAGTGATCCTGGTGGGCTGGGAGAAAGAGGATGTACCTGGAGTCTGTGAAGGAGAAGAAGGAGCGGGTATACCCGAAGGCACCGAAGCCGGAGTAGAAGAGGGTGCCTCAGCTGGTAATGAGTCAACATCGACCTCTAGAGAAGTATCTTCTGGAGCTGCTCTCCTCTTATCAACATTCTCCCGTGTGAACTCGGCCTCTATACACCGGATATCAGTGGAAGAAGATGGGGCGACCTCTATATCGCTAGCAGGATCCCGGGGTACTCCGGCACGCCGGCATAACTCGGTGATCAGAACAGGAAAAGGAAGAAACGTATGCGTCTGTTTGGCTCTCATAGCCATATCCTGTGAAACCAGTAATCCCAAGTCGATCCGCCTCCTAGGCAGGATAGACCCAAGGCAAGCCGCCTTAGGATGACGAAGAATGAATTCGTTCTGGGATGGCATGATAGTGTTGCTGATGAAACTAAACCAGTATCGGGAGGCAATGTTCATATCCCTCTTCTCAATTGGAGCTCCTGCCTCTATCCACCTCGGGGTGGTGTTAGAGATCATTGGAGCTAACCAACCCTTCAAATCATCCAGGGATGGAACAATAGGCAAACCCTGGTAGGGCAATACTGAGTGCAGCAGTCGACCCAATACAACATTAATATAATCGTTGTGACACTCCACCTCCTTGCCTCTAACCATAACCGACTTCATTGGTCGGACTTCACTAGCCTTCTTCTTATTCGTTGGGACCAACTCTCCATAGGCTAAGTAGAATTCTCGGACCCAGGAAGGAATGTAGGGACCCCGTGGCCTAGTGAACTACTCCAATTCATGAAATCTGAGTGTGTCAAGCACCTCAGCTTGTTTTCCTTCCAAGCCCTCTGAAGATAGTAACTTTTCATCTAGAATGGTTCGTAAACCATCACCTTCTAATATTTTCAGCAACCTGGATGGAGGTGGAGCTACGGGGAGTGCAGGAGCCACTGGAGATGAAACCCTATTCTTCTTCAAGTTTCAAAACCCTCTTTAACTCAGAGAAAAAGTACTAAAATTATATTAATTGTTTCACACTGAAAAATATTATGATACTAAAATCTGATACTAAGTTATAACTCTCAATGAGTATTTATAGTTTTCAAAAAAAATTGCTGAAATGGGTCATTCGGCAACATTAGTCGGAATCGCCGATCAACTCGATGATTCGCCCTTCTTTTGGCTCATCACCTTTTGTGCTTTCCCTTCAGCATGTTTGTGTCCTGGATCATTGGGCAGTATATCCCTGCTTCGTGGAACTGTTTGGCGACACACCAACTACTTCTTTCATCGCCTTTTTTATCCTCTTCCTTCAGGGTGTCGCGTACTGGAACAAAGGGCGTAGTATGTCCCTTCGGCGACTCGCCAAGTGTGCTTGGCGAAGCTTAGGCTTCAGTTTCTTTGTTCTTTTCAGCCCTCTGTTCCGTTTTGTTCGAAAGTGTCCATGCTTTCACTCAAACTTTAAATACCTGAAACTTCAGAGTTTTCATCAGATATTGAGGTAAAATAAGCATTTGAGGACACTATTTCTATTAAAATAAACCCCTAAATGAGTCCAATTTGTGGACTCATCAGGTATCATCGTCGGTGACCTCTTTATCATCCTCTATAGTAGTCGCTTTCTCTCGTCCTCCAATTTCAGCTTCTGTATGCGCCACAGGTGGAGAGGTGTTTGTATCGTTTTGGGAACCACTTTCAAACTCTGCACTGCCCCCCGAGTTATTACTAGATTGGCTATCCGCAACAGCAGCAGATTGACTTTTCGAGTCCTCCCCGTTATCAGAATTACCACCTCCTTCTTCAGACTGAGAAGGAGTGTCCTGGAGAGTGGCTCTTCTAGACAGTGATGTAGTAGTCCGAGGCGAGTGATCTTCAGGTGTAGCATTTATTTGCACCTCAGACCCACTCGCTTCGGAGTCGTCATAACCCTGTGATTGCGAAGCGGTGAAGGGGGCAGGTTTGCTAGTATTATTTCTTCCGGGACACATTGTACCTGAGAAATAGAGAGCTCATTAGTAATCAACACAGTCAAATGACGCACTATCAGGTACTCAGACTTCCATTGTGTACTATCATCGTGACGCCTTGCCTTAAGAGTGTCGTCACCCAATCTATCATCTAGAAGGGCCACATAATCAAATGGCGAACACAAACTAAGTACAGAAAAAAAACAAAAATAAAAAATAAAAAATTTCAAACAAGGGAACTCTACGAGAGCTTGCACGGGCCGTGGTCAGGACCACGGACCATGAAATCCCTCATGGATTTGAAACAGAATCAGTGTGCACAAGGAGTCTTTGACCATTTTACCAAGGAATGTGCACAGACGTATTCACGGCCCATGAAGTGCACCACGATACATGATACTACCCGTGAACTTTAACTGAGGTATGGGTAGAATGCAAGTGTGGTCTACGACAAGCTTCATGGCGCGTGGTATCTTCCACGGTCCGTAAAATCTGTCGTAGTCTTACACTGGGCAATACGTCAGTCACCTTCTTCCCAGCATTGAATTTCAGTACTTAACCACCATTTTTACACAAATACAAGATCTTCCTACAACTTAAACTTTGCCCTATTTCTTAATCAACTAAGTTAACTAACCTAAAGTTCACCACCTACCAACAAATTTGATCCTTTATTATAGACCAACATACAAGAAAAATTAAAACTTCCCAATTCGACTTACCCACTACAATTCAATATCAATTAGTAATTAATCATCACAAGGTCATGCTAAATTCAAGAGAATCAAAGTCATCATACATAGGTGTATGCAAGATTGGACTTTACAAACCATTGAAAATTACTTACTTGGAAATAGTTACACAGTCAAAATCTGGAATTAACTTGGCAAACTTACACAACTGAGCACTTAGGGTTTCGATTCTTGGGTGGATGTAGGAGTTATTGATGAATGGTAATTGATTATACCCTTAGATAGCCGTTATGGAGAAGAAAAATAGGAAGAAACTAACTCTTTAGCCTTTGGAATTGAATAAATATGTTTTATTGTGAGTTGGGTTACGAACAGGTTGGGTGAGATATGCGTAACACTGGTTGGAAACTACGGACCGTGAAGTTACCCGTGAAGGGAGTCACGGTCTGTGAGACCATCCGTGATCCTAACTTAGATCTAACACTTGACTTCGGAAGACCACAGATCGTGAAGTTGCCCGTGAAGGGCATCACGGTCCGTGAACCTGTCTGTGTCTACGACTTTGAAACTTGGGATTCATACATAAGGTTCACAAGAGGCTAGACAGTCCGTACAAACTATAACGGACCATGAACCCTATTTTATGTAATTTCCAGTAGCTTCCAAACTTAGTCCTCAAGTTGACGGACCGTGAAAGTGCCTATGAAGAGCACCACGATCCGTGAGACCGTCCGTGAAGTTCAGCATGCACCAGGTGCTGCATTTTTCACCTATTCTCTCCTGCACACATCGGCACAGAGTGACTATATAAAAACAGAGAAATATAAGGCAAAGGAAACATACCTAATACAATTACATCTTGGGTTGCCTCCCAAGTAGGGCACAATTTAATGTCGAGGCGCGACGCAGGTTACTCGATTACTCAGACTTCATCAAGTTTGCATTCCTTTACAATCTTCACATCCTCAGGAGCACCCAAATATGCCTTGACTCGCTGACCATTAGTTTTGAACATCTCGACTTTCTCATTTTCCAGTTCAATAGCACCAGATTGAAAAACCTATGTGACCTTAAAAGGTCCAGACAATTTAGATATCAGCTTTCCTGGGAACAGACGAAGTCTAGAGTTGAAAAGTAACACAAAGTCACTAGGAGTGAAGCTTATTTTATCAATATGCTTGTCATGATATAACTTCATCCTCTCCTTATACATTGCTAATCTCTCATAAGCTCTCAGACGGAACTCATCCATCTCATTGATCTAGTCCAACCTCAAGTGCACGATTTCACTCCAACTGAGGTTTAGCTTTTTCAATGCCCAAAGTGCTCTATGCTCAAGCTCAACTGGCAAATGGCATGCCTTTACAAACACCAGTTGATATGGATACATACCAATAGGTGTCTTAAAAGCTGTCTGATATGCCCATAGAGCATCATCCAGCTACCTTGCCCAATCTGTCTTATTGGCATTAACTGTCTTGGCCAAGATTGCTTTAATCTCCCTTTTGGAAATGTCCACTTGTCCACTGGTCTGTGGGTGATAAGGTGTTGCCACCTTGTGTTATTTTACCCCATACTTGGTCAGAAGCACACTGAACACCTTTTTCCAGAAGTGAGAACCACCATCACTGATAATGGATCTGGGTGTTCCAAACCTTGAGAAGATGTTCTTTTTCAGGAAACCAGCAACACCCTTTCCATCGTTTTCAGGTAAAGCAACAGCTTCAACCCATTTGGACACATAGTCAACCGCAACCAATATGTATTTCTGCCCATATGAACTCACAAAGGGGCAATGAAATCAATACCCCACACATCAAATAATTCCACAGTGTCATGGGTAACTCATGGCGCCGAGAGATGGCTCCTTGCCGCTGACACACATCACAACTCCTTACTATGTCCAGTGCATCTTGATGAATTATGGGCCAGTAGTACCCACACTAAAGTATCTTATGGGCTATTCGAGCACCTCCATAATGACCACCAACTGGAGATGTGTGACAGGCCCCTAGAATGTGCAACATTTCAGCTTCGAAACACATCGCCTAATTATGTTGTCAGCACAAACCCTGTACAGATACGGTTCATCCCAAAATTACTTGCCCACATCATGTAGGAACCTTTTCCTTTGCTGATATGTCATCCCTTAGGGCGGTACATCGTTAACCAGAAAATTAGCATAGTCAGCAGACCAAGGAATAAAGTCAAGAGTAGCAGCTAATACATGTTCATACGGGAATGTACCATCTATGTCTAGCTCAATTTCTTCCTTCTTTGCAGCCTCCAACCTAGACAGGTGATCATCTACTTGGTTCTCACAACCTCTCATGTCCTTCACTTCAAAGTCAAACTCTTGGAGAAGCAGCACGCATCGGATCAGCCTAGGTTTGGCATCTTTATTTGCCATGAGATATCTCAAGGCAGCATGGTCTATATGAACTATCACCATAGTGCCAAGCAAGTAAGCTCTGAACTTTTCAAATGCATACACTACAGCCAATAGTTCCTGCTCAGTGACTGTGTAGTTTCGCGGGGCCCCATTTAGTGACTTACTAGCATATTAAATTGGATGGAACATCTTGTTGCACTTCTGTCCCAACACAACTCATAACGCAGTCCCGCTAGCATCATACATCACCTCAAATGGCTCCGCCAAGTCTGGGCCAATGATCATTGGTGATGAAATCAGCTTTTCTTTTAGGCACTCAAAAGCTTTGAGACATGCCTCATAAAAGAAAATTTCACCTCCTTCTCCAAAACCTTGTACATATGGTGTGCAATTTTAGAGAAGTCCTTGATGAAATGCCTATAGAATCCGGCATTTCCTAGGAAGCTTCGAACACCGTTCACACAGATTAGCGGAGGTAACTTTTCAATCACTTCAATCTTAGCCTTGTCGACCTCGATCCCTTTCTGTGATACCTTGTGTCCAAGAATTATCCCCTCATTTACCATGAAATGGCACTTCTCCCAATTCAGCACCAGTTTGGCCTCCTCACATCTCTGTAAAGCCCTGCTAAGATTCAACAAACAATCATCAAAAGTATCACCTACTACAGAGAAATCGTCCATAAATACCTCTAAAGTGTCTTCCACCATGTCAGAGAAAATGTACATCATACACCTTTAGAATGTTGCTGGTACGTTACACAGTCGAAATGGCATACGTTTAAACGCAAAGGACATGTGAAGGTGGTTGTTTCCTAATCTTCAGGAGCAATTGATATCTGGTTGTAGCCAGAGTATCCATCTAAGAAACAATACCACCCTTTACCTGCCAGCCTATCAAGCATCTGGTCGATGAAAGGCATGGGGAAATGATCCCTCAAAGTCCACTTGTTGAGCTTCCTGTAGTCCATACACACTCGCCATCCAGTGATTGGTCTTTGTGGGACTAATTCATTTTTTGCATTTCCCACCACAGTCATACCGCCTTTTTTAGGCACACATTGCACTGGACTGACCCAAAGACTGTCAGAAATGGGATAGACCACCCCAGTATCTAACCACTTGATTATTTCTTTCTTGACAACCTCTTGCATAGGTAGATTTAGTCTCCGCTGGTGTTCAATGCTTGGGAAGCAGTCCTCCTCAAGATGAATCTTATGGGTGCATATACCCGGAGGTATTCCAATTATATCAGCAATGGTCCACCCAATGGCTCTTTTGTACCTTCAGAACACTGTGATCACCTCCTTCACCTGTTCTTTATTTAAATCTGCAGCCAAGATCACAGGTAAAGTGTTATTAGAACCCAAAAATACATATCGGAGGTGACTGGGTAACTGTTTCAGTTCCAGCACCGGTGGCTCCTCGATGGATGGTTTTGCTGGAGGGCTTGGCCTATTTTTCAAGTCCAGGTCCAATTTATTTAGAGTATATGAGTGTGCTCCCATACCCTGCAAAGCATTCACGATCTCTACATAGTCAGACCGAAAATCAGCATCAAAGTTCATCAGCACTGCTGCTAATGTTTCAACAGCCATCCTCTCTTCTATGGGTACCCTCATGTCTTCATTGGCAACCACATCTATTGGAGATACCACATTCATATCATTGGGTTGCTTCATTGACCTGCAAATATTGAATTTTACCTCATCCTTGTTAAGTTTAAACTTCAGTTCACCTCTCTCAACATCTACCAAGGCTCCTCCTGTTGCCAAAAATGGTCTTCCTAAAATGATGGGGACCTCAAAGTCCACCTCGCAATCCAAGATCACGAAGTCAGCCAGAAAAATGAAGGTGTCCACCTTCACAAGTACATCACATAGGACTCCCACAGGACTCTTAACTGACCTATCAACCTCATTGTTCTGAGTCTTGGAACTCCCAATCCCAGTTTCTTGTAGATGGCTAGTGGCATCAAGTTTATGCTCGCTCGTAGATCACACAACGCTTTTGCAAAGATGATTGACCCGATGGTGCATGGAATAGTTAATGCACCTGGGTCTTTCTTTTTCTGAACCAGAGATCTGGTAGCAATGGCGCTGCAATGGTGAACATCATTAGTAAAATCAAGACTTACAGCTCTTTTCTTTGTAACCAAGTCCTTCATGAACTTGGCATATCTTGGCATCTGCTCCAGTGCTTCCACCAGTGGAATGTTTACTGAAAACTGCTTCAACAAGGTAATGAATTTTGTGAACTTCCCATCTTCAGCTTTATTTCTAAGCCTTTGAGGGAAAGGGGGAGGTGGTCTGGGAATCTGCTGTAAAGACAGGTTTTCCTCGACCTCCTTCTCTTTTCCTCTCGCGGGTTGTGATTTATGCTGAACCTTCTCTGAGTCATCTACCTGTACGGTTTTATCCTCATCTCTGCCAGCTTGCTCCAAGACTTGTTCATGTTTGGTACCTGCAGACATAGGGTCAGTAAGAACTTTACCACTCCTGGTGGCAATGGCCATGTAGTGCCCGTCCTTCTTGGGATTCTGAATGGTGTCACTTGGTACTGATCCATTCTTCCTCTGATTTAGTGAGGCTGAGAGTTGCCATAACTGCTCCTCAATTTGTTTGATGGAGGTGGTGTGAGAGTCCACCAACTGACTCATGCTTGAGAAATCACCTCTCATTTCTTTTACCCCTGCATCAGTTGATTCAACCTTCTGGAGTACTTTAGCAATCATATCTTCCAGCTTAGATCCGCTAGAACTACCACCTGCTCGGTCTCTATTGCCTGGGGGCACATAAACACCATTGCGATCATTCCTATACCCATCTCTGTTTTGCCAGTTTTCTTGATCTCTATTTGACGGCCTATCATACTGATCATCCCTAGCATAGTTCCGACTTCCAGAATTGTAACCCTGGTTTCCAGATTTATAATTCTGGAAACCCCCTTGGTTTCACAAGTAGTTAGCTTCCTCATCAAGGTCAAGATCCTGATCCTCATACCTGTTTTGTTGTCCCACAACATTTACCTTTTCAAACTTGGCGACAATGTGCTTTATGAGCAGATATATTTGAGTCCTCATATGTGTCATGTCTCGGTCTCTTTCTTCTTCTCTCTTCCTCTGTTTAGCTGAAAGATCAAATGTACATCCAAGCTCTCCTACCTCTGCATCTCTAGTGTACCATGCTCTGTTGTTCTTTGAGACCTCATCCAATAGATGTATGTTCTCCGCAAATGACTTCCTCATAAATGAGCCTCCACAAACTACATCAACAACAGGTTTAGTAACATAATTCAGAGACCTATGAAAGGCCTGTTTAAGATGCCTTTCGGTAAGATCGTGGTTGGGGCATTTCTTCAGCTTTTGGTTGAACTTCCACCAAGTATCATGCATTGTTTCTCCTGGTAATTGCTTGTGTCTGCTAATCTCATCCTTCATCTGCAACTCTTTTAATTCTGGGAAATATCTCTCCAGGAAATCTTTCTTTAGCTCGGTCCAAGTTCTGATGGAATCATCGGGCATCTCATTCAGCCAGTTTGTTGCCTCTCCAGTAAGGGACAGTGGGAACAGCCTCAACCTCATTGTTGTTTGGTTGACTCCAGGTATTTCTTGTGACTTACATATTGCCACAAAATTCATTAGGTGTTGATTTGCATCATCACCAGTTGCACCCCTAAACATACCTTTCAGGTTCAACAATTGAATCATAGTGCTGGTGATTGTGAACTTAACACCTGTAGGTAGTTCAGGTAACACTATCGCTCCAGTGGCTCCAGCTCCATCCAAATATGTATCATCTTCATCATACATCATGTACGCTAGATGCTGAGCTCTACCCCTAGGAGCTATTGGTTGGCACTGGGAAGGGATCAATACATTCAATTCTCTATTCTCATCTACAACCCTAGGTTGGTTATTACCGTTGTTCTGCTGAACACCTTTTGCAGCGGCTTCAGCTTCTAGTCCTAACCTTTGTCTTTGCACCTCAATTTCTTGTGCATTCACCATTCTTCGAAAAGTCTTTTGGAATTCTGAGTCGTAAGGGATCAATGGAGCTCCTTTATTCCTAGTACTTGGCATACGCAATAACACTCAATTGAAAGAGACACAAACACAGGACAAAACGTAAAATTAGGAAATATAACTACAAATCGAATAAAAACTAGTAAAACATTTCTGAATTGAAATTCCCTGGCAGCAGCGCCAAAATTTGATACGTCCAAACTTACACTTCAAAAAAGAAGTGTAAACGGTCGATATCAATTTATAGAACTCAACTAGAGTTGAGGTCGATCCCACAGAGAATTTCTTTACAGATAAGTTTTCACTGTCGCGTTTATTCGAATGTTGTTATTATATCCTAGACAAATAACAATGGAAAGTAAATTGGGTATGGTTGGATCGTTATGATTACCAAAACTCGCAGTAAAAATCCACGCTCAAGACTAACAAACTATTTCGTTGTAAGATTGATTCAATTAATTAAGAGAAACCAGGATTGTGTTCACCATAACATTAGTTCTAGTGTTCTCCCGTAATTTGAGTGACAGGCAATTCAATGTTTACAGAATCCTTGCGAGTTAAATTTATCTAATGCTTCTCAGCCTAATCAGATAATGATCAATCATATTCTCTCGAATTTGGATTGTTACTAACATTGGACCTCGTTTGAAAAGATATGGTGTTAAAGATGTTTTCTCTCGAACTCAAGCTTTAACTCCAATTTGTTAATTTAATTTAGCTTTTTCCTAACTAGAATTTTTCTCTCGAACAAATACAAGATACATATTCGTCTAATGCGTGCACTCACTAGACTAAAATGATATTGAAAGGTAAAAACTACAGTAAAAGGGGGAATGAGGAGCAATTTTCCTCATTTCCCCTTTTTCTCCATTACTCAACTCCCCCAAAATCCTCTCAACTCACTTCGTCCGAACGTCAATTTCAAGGTAAATCTCATTCCTACACTCTTTACTTCCATAGATTATTTAAATATGATTGCATGTTGCTAACTGATCGAATCAAAGACGGTTTTCCAGGTAGTTATTTTGAATTTCATCTAGGTTGCTAGATTGATATAATAAACATAGCATGGTTATTTCACTTAGGTCCCCAACGTTCCCACAACGTCCTGGGCATAAGTATTTCGTAAAAATATGGGTAAAAAGATACCGAAATGGGTGGGGGAAGTTGAAGGGTCCCTTGGTGTAATACTCCAATGTAGGCCTCTTTTAGGAGTTATTTTGCCGAAATAATTGCTTATTTATGTTCTAGGATAGTTAAATAACTCTGATTGTCGCGCCTGGTGTTCGTCCCAGATGAAGGCTGCTTTGGCGACCTTCATCCCGTTATGGCGGTCTTCATAATCCCCCTAAGGCGGAATTATAGCAGCTGTGGCGGGATGCGCCAGGCAGTGACCTTACCCTTTCACCAAACTTTTCTTTCTTATTTCCCACTTTTTAGCCTTACCCTGACTATATTTTCGCATTATAATTTATATTCAAGTTATTGCAGAATTTCTAAATGGCAGGACAAAACGATGAACACTTGCCCTTCATTCGGTTTCCCGACGCTGCTAGTCGAGAGAGGCATCATGACTATCGAAACACGTGTTTCTGTTGCGAGAAGGGCTTTGTGGTGCACCAACTAAAGGAGAAGGAACCCGCTTTCTATGCTCGTCTGGTAAAGTTCAGGTGGATTTCGTTGACCGAGGATCCCCCTGCTGCTCGAGCTAATTAGGTACGGGAGTTCTATGCTATCCTGCCCACCGTCTGCTGGGACGATCCTAGTCCCATCATTTGCATTTAGGGGGTTGACATCTCCCTGAATGCCTCTGCTATTAATGAGGCCCTAGAGGCACCGGAGGTTCCGAATCATGAATTCTAGACCAGGCTACAGGAGATGGACCTGGAGTGGCTGAGGAACACGCTTGTTGCGCCCACGCGCTGGGATTAGGTTTACTCTGCTACTACAGAGTGTATCACTAGCACGGATTGGTCGCCTGATGCTAAGAGGTGGCTGCATTTGGTTATTAGGAGGATCCGCTCGTCGGGTGACCACACTGACGTGACCTTTCCCCGGGCATTGGTGGTGTCATACGCCATACAGGGCATACAACTGAACATATGGGCATAGATCATTTTGGAGTGGATGATGTTTTATTGAGGTAACAAGAAGGCGTTCTTCCTCCCTGGTCTCATCACGGCTTTGTGCAAGCAGGTGGGAGTGCCACTATTTGATGATGACGAGGTGCTTCCCATGGATCCCCCCCTTCACCCTCTTTTGGTTAGGACATGTTCTACTTCTAGGAGAAAGAGGAGGAGGATGGGCAGTACTAGCAGCAGTAAGGCGGCCGTGAATTCAGATGATGATGACCCACTTTCAGGTGCACGGGTCGAAAAGGATCTGGAGGCTATCCGGAAGAGGATGGGGAGTGCCTATGCTGACCTCCCTTGAGTTCCACCCAGCACTGCTCTAGAGGTCGAGCTGCTCCGTCACTAGCTGTGCCAGGAGAGGAGGAAGGGTGTGGATAGGGATCGTCTGATGATCCAGATGTGGAAGACTATCAAGGCCATCTTTACCTGTGTTTCCCCGGTAAGGAGATAATTCAACTAGATCCCAAGGACTTTACCCAGTTCCCGATGCTGAATGAGGCCTGGGCCGGCGTGATAACCCCAGAGGACCTCGACTCTGACATTGACACCACCCAGTTCGAGAGTTCCTAATTGGCTTCCCTTTCGCCCCTCTTGGGCTTATAATTTGGACAACTCAGTTTTTTTTTCGACTTCCTAAGTTTATGTAGCACATGGATGCTTGATTTTGCTATCTGATGCAGCATTTTATTTAATCTTAAGGCGTTTATAATCTATTACATATGTTGCTGAACACTGTTGGGATTGTAGGGGTTGTTCGGACCCCAATTGGGTCGATAATTTCAAATTTCAGGAAAAAACAGGGAAGGCTGGTTGAGGTTCTGCGGCTTCTGCCTCACCCTGTCCCGCTCTGGAGGAAATAATCCCGCTCTGGCGTTGTCGCTATGGCGGGATTATCCCGCCCCAGCGGTTCAGACGGGACCAGAACCCAGGCTAATAATTTTTGGGTTCTTTTCGTTTTTCTAAGATTTCCCCAAGGTTTCCAGCTTAACCAAACAATCTAAGATAAATCTACAGGCCAGGAAAGTCATTAACTAATCCGAATCAATCTTAACGACACGGCATCTCACTAGTTCTTATTAATTCAACGCTACATCCACACATCCCCAAGATACACGCCAATATTTACGACTCTCATAATTTTAAATAAAATAGACCAACACAATGTGCATAATAAGGTTATGACACACTTTTATAGTACACGAAATCGCGTCATCACATTCAACAAGTGCAACTTTACATTCACGGTTAATTCAATCAACAGGAAGTACACAAACATAGTTTCCAAGACGCAACTCATGGACAATTCCAATTTATTAGTTAGTTCGTTCCATAGATCACCATCACTGGTCATCCATGCCCTTTTTCAGCCCTTAAGGCTAGATACCAATTGGAACCTTCCCAGTTCCAATTAACTTTTTGGTGTCCCTTCAGTCGTATCCATGATGTCTAATTCACTTCATTGAGATACCAATTGGACTCAACTCATACCACAAGAGACACTTCGCACGAAAGGAGAGAATGAGTGGAACAACTTCCTAGAATGCTTCCTAGATTCTTGAAGATTAGATGTGGACGTCAACACACCAATCCGCAGAAGTCTAGTCCACATTTTGCTCATGTACAGGGAGATCGGTAACCTAGGCTCAAATACCAATTATCATGATCCAACCCACCGGGACGTGCGGGTACCTACATACTACTAGTTAAGTAGGAAAACCCTCTTCCACCAATAATTAAACATGCGAAATTCATAATAAAATGGAAAAAATAAAATAATATGATTTTATAAATAAGATCCTGAGACACACTTGTAGCTAAACTTGTAAAGTAATTTAACGACTCCCATGGATCTAGTCTAAACAGGTACAAGAGCTACTAAAAGTAAAACTGGACAATAAAATAAAAGACACAACTCCCACCATGTGGAAGGAAAAATAGAAGTTGTTGGGGATATTCTTCGTCTTCACCTAATGTAACGTCATCAATCCTGCATCCAAACTATGTCCAAAAACACATAGCAAGAGTAGTATCAGTACAAAATACACGTATTAGTAGGCATCATCGGTCAACCCGACGCCTACCACATAACATAAGAAACCAACTAGTAAGATCATGAAATAAACACTCGCTTCTCCACCTTTACTCTTTCTGGGAAACACCTCCAATATACACTAGCACCTTGATTACTAATCCCCTTATAACTCAACCCACTTAGCGAATTCTTTATCATGGTTTAACCATTCTAAAACACGTAGAAACAAATACCCAGATACAATTACCGCCAATGCAGCTACCCGTTCACATCATACCCTTGCTTCCTCGTCACATTACCCACCATAGTCACATAATACAATAATTCAAGCTTCCTTAACACTAACCCAATCTCTTTCCCCCAAGGTGATATCCAGCCAAGCATTTTCCTTCACATACACTATCTCTACTCTCGCCATTACAATCCACGAACAACCCACTAAAAATCATCATAACAAGGGTCTACTAAGTACAACATATACAAACCAATATAATACTATACTCACAAACGTATATCAAGCATATACAATATTGTCAACAAGTACACGGACAATGAACAACTTACATTTATATCACATCATTGGTGCTCTCACGGAACCCAAACCAAAACAGTTAGCATGCCGGAACGTGGAAATCGATCCCATATTTATGCCAAAATGTGGAAACCGATCCCATATTTATGCCAGAACGTAACAATCCGATCCAAGTTAGTTATGCCAGAACGTGGCAGTCCGATCCAAGTTAGTTATGGCGGAACGTAGCAATCCGATTCCATTCACACACCACAATCACAAACACAAGTACATAATCAAGATCATACATTTAAGTCATCCAACTCCATCGATTCAAACCACAATACAGCTGATTCCATCAGTTCAGGCCATGTCGACACAACAGAAACCATCCAAAAATCCTAGTGGACGTGAGTCTATGTGGGATAGGACGGTAGACCAAATAGGTAATTTCACTTAATTTCCACTCCTTTCTTCTTCATTTTCTTCTCGCTGCTATAGGGGGCTGACAATTTTCTTCTTCTTCTTGCTTCTAGTGGGGGCTGGCAAGCAAATATTCTTTTCACTCTTTTCTTCTTATTTTTTCCTCCTAGAGGATTTTTACAATTATGCAGTGGTTGAGGATTAGCTGTTGTGAATATGATGTTTTGGTGCTTTCATATAATTGTTGTGACCATTTGTCTTATGGAGAACTGTTGGTCTTTAGAGCATTATAATATTATTATTATATTATAATAGCTCATCATATTTTATCTCAAAAGGTTGTTTATTTTCTCCTCCTTCGTGCTGCCTTGGTCATTGGTGTCAAAGGTTTAGTTAGGATTTATTGCAATTAAACATTTGGTATAAACGTTCCAGTGAACGTTGGCAAATGGTCAAAGTGTAACATTTCCATGTTGGTGCATTTGTTACCCCTCACCTTTATTTCATTCTTTTACTCCTCCATTATATCTTGTAACCCATGTAACCTCTAGGTCATTTATCTTCACTATTTACTACCCCATTATCTTCCTATTTGTTGCTAGGAAAGTTTCCTCAACTATAAATAGTGGTGGTCTTCATTTGGTATAGAGACACAAGAAAAATATAAAGTGCATAAAGTTTGTCAAAAAAGAGAGTTCTTATCAGTTGAAGGGATGTGTTCTTTTCATGGAACTTCAGACTCAACTCTTGTCCAGAGTTTGTTGAGTTATACTTTGTGATTAGGATGTTGTATCATGGAGGGGACAAGTCAAGAGGACTACTGCTGGACCGGTGAAAAACATTTGCTACAGTTGGCTTGAATCTCCTTAAAGAGAGCGAGATATCCGCACCTCAGCCTGAAGAGATTTTTATTTCTTCATTTTATTTTCATTGTAATCTTGTAATTCTGTTATTTTATAATTTTTCACTAACAATTTTAAGGAGATTAAAAATGGCTACGGTTGAAAAGACCGTGGATGTCAAGATAGGAGACATTAACAAGCCATTTCAGTTCAATGGTAACCATTTCAAGAGATTGAAGGGTAAAATACTTTTCTACTTAAGTCTTCTCAATATTTCTTATGTGTTAACTGAGAAGAATCCTAATAAAGTAAACATCTCCTCTATGAACGATGATGAAACTATTTCTCATCTAGAGAAAGTGCAAAATCGTCCTCAAAATCTTCTTGTTTTGTTGCCTTCAAAACCAGGTTTGTCTCCTTTCTCTTTCCTCCAATTTCCTTTTCTTTATCCTTATTAAGTTCATAAGTCATAATAATTCCAATGAGTTCTTCCATAGCTATCTTATCCAGATCAATTGCTTCAATGATAGCTTCAAACTTACTTTCCCATGATTCTGGAAGAATACTTAGGAGTTTTCTGACTGCCTTTCCATTTGGAATTATTTCTCTCAAAGAGTAGATTTCATTGATAATGGCGGTGAATTTGATATGCATTTCTTGTCTTGTTTCACCTTCTGTCATTTTAAACATCTCATATTGCCTGTTTAGATTATCAATTTTGGATTGTTTTACTTGAGTAGTTCCTTTATGAGCGGTCTGCAGCATTTTTCCATATTGCTTTGGCATCCTGACATGATGAGATTTGATTGTACTCATTTGGACCTATACCGCATATCAAGATCTTCTTTGTCTTTGCATTGTTTTGTATTGCTAGTTTGTTTGCTACGTCTCATTCCTTCCTTTCTTTTGGTACCTTGGTAACTCTGTCAACTTCGGTCTTCATGGGTATTGTTGGTTCCATCCAGTACAACTACCTAGAGATCTGGGTTTTCTCCTATAAGATGGTCCATCATGCGATTTTTCCACCATCCATAATACTTTACATTGAACAGTGGTGGTCGTATTTGTGAAGATCTTTTTTGTGGGGTTGGTGGTGCATCCATTGGTCCTTTTCAAGATTTAAATCTTTTGGTGAAAAGACCTGCTCTAATACCAATTGAAGAAACCTTACCCCTAATGCAATAACCAGTTTCTTGTATGTTTGCGTACAAAAGAACTTACCAAAATAAAACATATATGTTTTCTTAAAACCTTCCTTACTCAAGCAAGGGAAAACCCAGTTTTATTCTTCAAACTCAAATGACAATTACAACTTATCAACCTAAGAACTAACTCTTATTTCTCAAAGAAGTCAAACTCGCTTCTTGTAACGAATCTATCTTTATCTCTCTATGAAGTCAAACTCACTTCTTGTTACCAATCTCTCCCTAACTCTCCAAGAAGCCAAACTCGCTTCTTGTTACAAACCTCTCACTAACTCTCTTCCTAATCTCTTGAAAGAATTTTAACCCTAGATCTTCTTTCTTTTTCATTGTATGTCTCCTTGAATTACTTTTGCTCTTGCTTAGAATAAACCACTCTATTTATGAACAAGCAAAAAACCACAGTATTCATGCTTCCACCTTCTCCTTATATAGATGTTTATTTCTGCATGCCCGATTTTTATAAGGAAGGAAATTAGTTTTTTTCCTTTTCCTTTTAGAACTCGTATGCCACTTTTTCCTTATTTACGCTGGACTCTTTACCTTTTAATGTTTTCCTCTTTTGACTCGAATTACTTCTTGACACGAACTCTTCCTTTTTTTATTTCTGTCTGAGGTCTTTTTCCTACCTGCTTCTTTTGAATTCTGAGCTCAATTATATGAACTTGGTTCATGTTGTCTATCATCAAAATCTCTATGTTTGACAGAGTTTCCAAACCCTCAAGAAATGCAACAAAATAGTCAAAACATCAATCCTAAATACTCTGCTCAACTTATGATAATACACTACATAGAGATATACTACTGCAACTACTACAAGAACGCTCTTTTTTCTATCCATTTGCTTCAACTTCCAAAACAATTTAGCCAAAGGTATGGTTTGATCAATTAAAGACGCATTAAGATCTGTTAGTTGCTATGTTTTAGGACCATGAAGTTAGTTCTTTATTATAAGTGTAAGTCTTAGGCATTAAGAAAAGACTGCATTATCAAAAAAAGTTATCTCTTTTTTCTTATTCTTCATTTCTTTATAGTTCTAATCTTTCATTATTCTTAAGTTCTCTTTTATTCTTTTTCTGGGTTTCCACCTTAATTAACTACAATTGGTATCAGAGCTTTTTATTCTTGAGGGACTTGTGTGTGTTTATTAATCTATTTTAGTGAATTGAATAAGCAAGTTTTTCTTCAATGGCACCACCAACTTTTAATGGAAAAAGTTATCAGATATGGCGAGTCAGAATGCAGACATATCTAGAAGCTTTGGATCTCTGGGAAGCTGTAGAAGATGATTACGAGATTGTTCCCTTACCAAACAATCCCACAATTGCGCAGATTAAAAATCACAAGGAAGGGAAAACCATGAAATCAAAGTCAAAGGCATGCTTGTATACAACAGTTTCATCCACCATCTTTACTCGTATTATGTCCCTGAAGTCAGCAAAAGAGGTATGGGATTATCTCAAGACTGAGTATGAAGGAGATGAAAGAATTCGAGGGATGCAACTGCTAAATTTAGTACGTGAGTTTGAGCTGCAAAGGATGAAGGAAAGTGAAACCATAAAGGAGTATTCTGACCGACTTCTTAATATAGCAAATCGAGTTAGATTGTTAAAAACTAAGGACTTGTCCAAAACTACACTAGTGGAGATCTTAAGTGCTTTTCAAGCACAAGAGCAACAACGTGTAATGAGACATGAAGGAGTTGTTGAAGGAGCCCTATTAGTTAAACATCAAGATGATGGAAGAAACAAGAAGAAGCAGAACAAGAAGATACAAGGACAAAATAGTGAGAATTTTTCTAAAAGTAAGAAGGCTAGCTATCCTCCTTGTTGGCATTGTAAAAAAAAAAGGTCACCCGCCTTTCAAATGTTGGAGGAGACCTGATGCAGACTGCAGCAAGTGCAATCAACAGGGTCATGAAGCTGTAATTTGTAAAGCCAATATTCAGCAGCCTGAAGTTGAAGCTCAAGTTGTTGATCGAGAAGAAGATCACCTTTTTGTTGCAACTTGTTTCACAAGCCTAGATTCAAGTGAAAGTTGGTTAATTGATAGTGGTTGCTCTAACCACATGACATCTGATAAGATGTTGTTCAAAGAATTGTGGAACACTAAGACAAAGAAAGTTAGAATTGGATATGGTGAGCGTCTAAATATGAGATCATGAACCTTGAATCCATAATTCAATTCAAGGAATGTTAAGAGTCAAGTCAAGAGGTTAAGAGTTAAGTCAAGAGAAGTTTTTAGAGTTTTCCAAAAGTCTTTTACCAACATTTTAACTTTGTTTTAAGACGTAAGTTTTGAGTTGAGTAAAGAGTAAAAGTAAAGTTCATTTCTTCAAAGATTATACGGGAACTAAGTATTCCCAAGAGTTAAAAATGTTTTCACATTTGACCAAGAAACTAAACACCGATTTCCAAGAGAGCCTTTGAGTTAGTTTTTGAGTAATTATCTCAAATCATTGAAAGAGTTTTGTTTTTAAAACATATGAACTGAGTATAATTTGGGAGTAGTATTGAGCAGCGATATGGGGACGCAAGTTCATAATATCTCAAGTCTCCATAAACCATGTAGCCATCATGAGTAGAAAGGATCATACTTTTTAGATGATTCTGTAGTGCTTTTTAGCATAGACTAGTGGATCCACTTAGTTGAGGCGTCCTATATGAATACAAAGTATAGGACAGTTCTGGAAGCGTGGGCGAGATGATGTATCATCACTTAGACTCAGTGATGGTTGTCGGTTAGAGAAACTCCCATACTATTATATTACTTTATATGTAAACTGAGTTGTTATTGCATTTCTTTAACAAATTAAGTTGCTACCCACTATTTTAAATGATTTATATAAACTACACCCTTATTGTTGTTTTTACTTTGCATTTGAGTTGACTTATTCATGAGTTGAGTAAAGCCAAGGTAAGTGTTACTTTCAGATTCTTTTCAAGCTTATGTCATGTTTAGTTTTCCCCTCACATACTCGTACATTCAATGTACTGATGCCATTTGGCCTACATTATTTTATGATGCAGATACAGGTAACCAGAATCAACATCCAGCGCCTCTTTGATCCAATTGTGCACTTAGAGTTAGTTGGTGAGCCTCCTTGCTTTTCGGAGGACCCCTTTATCATTTGATTTAGTACTTTAGTTGTTAGGATGATCGGGGATCTTTTCCTGATACCCTCTTTGTTGAAGAGGCTTCATAGAAGAGTAGTTATAGTTCTTTAGTCTTGTATTTAAGATGTTTTGCTATGAGACTTGAGAAGGCATTTTGGCTAGTTTGAATGTTTTCTTAAGGACATTCTAAGTTTAATTCATAAGTTCCTTATTTGAGATTGTTTCTTTGTTTAAGTCTTCCAGTTGATCATGCCTCTACGAAGAGTTGTTCGAGGTCGTCCTGCTAGGAGAAACGTTGAGGGGCAAGGGGTACCTAATGCACCGGAAGTGCAACCCCAATGAGAGGTCACCAATGTTAAATATCAGGAAATAATCCGAATGCTAAACCAAGTTGTGACCAACCAAGCTGGGCAACAAAGAGGGGTTCGACGGGAAGAAGTTGATACTTTGAGGATCCGAGAGTTCTTGAGGATGAATCCTCCAAGTTTCACTGGTTCGAGCACTAATGAGGATCTGGAGAATTTTATTGAGGAACTGGAAAAGGTATTTGAAGTTATGCACGTTGCCGATGCTGAGCGATTGGAAATAGCTGCATATCAACTGGGGAATGTTTCTTGCACTTGGTTTGACTAGTAGAAGAAGGGTAGAGCTGAGGGTGCACCAATTTTGACCTGGGCGATATTTGAGAAGGTTTTCTTTGGGCGTTTCTTTCCCCGAGAATTGAGAGAGGCTAAGGTGTGAGAGTTCCTTACCCTTAAACAGGATTCACCAAGTGTTCATGAGTATAGCTTGAAGTTCACCCAACATTCCCGATATGCTTTGGAGATGGTTGTGGATATGAGAAGCAAGATGAGTCTATATGTTGCTGGATTGTCCCGTCTGTTAAGCAAAGAGGGAAATGTAGCTATGCTAATAGGGGACATGGATATATCAAGATTGATGCTTTATGTGCAGCAGATTGAGGAAGAGAAGCTAAGGGATAGGGAAGAGTTTAGGAAAAAGAAGGCTAAGAAAAGGAGTGAGTCTGGGCAGCAAAGAAGTAATGTTAACCGTTCTTCGTTTCATCAAAAGAAAAAGGGACCTTCTCCATCATCTGTTAGTGCACCTGCACCTAGAAACAAATGTGAGTACAATAGACAGAATTCGCAGAACTTCAGAGCTAGACCTGCGCAGTCTTAGAGTAGTGTGGCACAATGAGGTAACTCGGCTCCTGCATGTGCCAAGTGTGGTAGGAACCACCCAGGTAGGTGTCGCGATGGCTCCACAGGTTGTTTCAAGTGTGGACAAGAGGGTCACTTCATGAAAGAATGCCTTAAGAACCGGCAAGGTAATGGAAACCAGGGCAATAAAGCCCAATCTTCATCAGTTGCGCCACCAGACAGGGTTGCACCTAGAAGAGCTACATCTGGTACTGGCGGAGGAGCAAACCGCCTTTATGCGATCACTAGTCGTCAAGAGCAAGATAATTCTCCAGATGTTGTCACTGGTATGATCAAAGTCTTTACTCTTGATGTTTACACTTTGCTTGACCCAGGAGCAAGTTTATCTTTTGTGACTCCTAATGTCGCAAATAATTTTGATGTTCTTCCTGAGAAACTTTGTGAACCCTTTTGTGTTTCTACACATGTTGGAGAGTCTATTCTAGCTGAGCGAGTATATCATAATTGTGTCATTTCCATCAATCACAAGGACAACATGGCTGATTTAGTCGAATTAGACATGGTAGATTTTGACGTCATTCTAGGTATGGACTGGCTTCATGCCTGTTATGCCTCCATTGATTGTAGAACTCGAGTTGTTAGGTTCCAAATTCCTAACGAGCTAGTTATAGAGTGGAGTAGCATTTCAGCAGTGCCTAAGGGTCATTTCATTTCATACCTTAAGGCAAAAAAGTTGGTTTCCAAGGGTTATGTCTATCACTTAGTCTGAGTTAATGACTCTAGTGTTGAGACACCTCCTATTGAGTCAGTTCCAGTTGTGAGTGAGTTTCCAGAAATCTTTCCTGATGATCTACCCGGAGTCCCTCCGGAGAGAGAGATAGACTTCAGTATATACATCCTTCCTAATACTCAGCCTATATCTATTTTGCCATATAAAATGGCTCCAGCAGAGTTGAAAGAGCTAAAAGAACAGTTGCAAGATCTCCTTGGTAAGGGTTTCATTCTACCAAGTGTCTCACCTTGGGGAACTCCGGTCTTATAAATGAGAAATAAAGATGGTTCCCTTCGAATGTGTATATATTACCGCCAGTTGAACAAGGTTACCATCAAGAATAAGTATCCTCTTCTGAGAATTGATGATCTTTTAGATTAGCTTCAGGGTGCTACTTGTTTCTCTAAGATAGACCTCAGATCAGGCTACCATCAGTTGAGTGTAAGGGAATGTGATATTCCAAAGACAACACTCAGGAACCATTATGGTCATTATAAGTTCCTGGTTATGTCCTTTGGTTTGACCAATGCGCCTGCAACATTCATGGACCTTATGAATAGAGTATTCAAAACTTATTTATATATGTTTGTTATCTTCTTCATTGATGACATACTAATCTATTCGAGAAATAAAGAAGATCATGCTAGTCATCTGATGTGAGGTCAAAATACATATTATTAATCATTAATTGCCTCACATTTAGTATTTATATTTGTCCTTTATGAGCATAAATTTTATGGATTGTGCTAAATTGTGTATTTTATTTGTAGGATTAAATTGATGGAAAATTGGAGATGTTTGGAGCTAAACGAATTAAAAATGGAAAGTTGAAGAAGGAAATCAAGCAGGCAGCTTAATGGAAATAAGTTAATATAATATTAATATAATTTATATGCAAATAAGGAAAGAAAAACTTA
>JAJOOD010002537.1:0-29495 GCA_029582525.1 Solanum tacnaense
GATATGGAATCATGAGATGAAATCAGCGTAAAATCGCATGTCCAAACGCTGATTTCATCTCACGATACCATATCGTGATATGATATCGCATGGCCAAACGCCTACTAAAACAACTAGAGTATTTTTGCCAACTTAAATTTGATGAAAATGGGTCAAGTATGAAAGGGAAATGTGCATAAATTTTTAGAGTCAAAATATAATAACTTTAACTTTTTAAGATGTATTTTTTCATTATATTAATATGTCAAAAAATTACAATTTATAGTAATTTTCATGTAGCTTTTGAATATCTAATTTTTTTTTGTTTAAAATATCGAATTAATGTAATCTAATTTAACTTTGAAAATTAGTCAAATTGACTTTCGAAAAAGCAACATGACAAATAAAAGTAGACGGAGGAATAATACGCTATCTGTTCAGTTTTACTTGTCACTATTTGACTTGACATATCTATTAAAGATCAACTATTGATTAGGTATTTTACCACATTAAATACTTATTTTCTAAGGAGTAAAACCTAATACTCCCTCCGTCCCATTTTATATGTCACATTTTTACTTTGCACTTGCATTAAGAAATGATGTAACTTTACCCTTTTACCCTTATTTAATAATTTCTTAAGTCAATTTTATTAATAAATGACAAGATTTATTAACTATTCTATCATGGGTATAATAGGGAAAATATGGTAATTTACGCATAAATTTTATAAAATGACGAGTATTATGGTCCAGCTATTTATAGAAAGAGATGACATATAAAATGGGACGAAGGGAGTACTAAATATCATTTAATTGACATTGTTTAGTCAAAATATCTATATCCATAATTATTTTTCTAATGAATGATACTACTCAAACAGTAACAAATAAAAACGAATGGAAAGAGTATCATAATAGATCTAGAATATAATTTTAATTTTTTTTATCTATATATATATATTAAATTTAGATTAAAGCTATTGAGTTATGGGAAATTTCAAATTTGTTGAGTCAAACCGCCAATTTAAAGGTAGACCCCTTTGAGCTCCATTATTGGTTGTTATTGTCTATTGACATATTGGAAACAAATTCATTTGATGCTTCTTGTTTTACACATCTAAAATCTTACATGTGGGCCTGTTTGATTAAACATTATACCATCCAAAAAAAAAGTGATTGGACGCATTGTATCTACACATTTCATGCAGCTTTCTAGTGTTATTTCTCCTGTCTTCATTGTCCTTGTTTTAATTTGAAAAAGGAGACACGAGAAATGTTAAAAGTAAAAGAAATATTTGGGGGAAATTATTTTCATTTGGGGTGTTACGCACCAGTTTAAATATTACTCGTGAAAGTTCCTCTTTTCCTTTTTATTATCCAGTCATTTTACCTAAATATGTGGTCCAAATTACTCTAAAAAGTACATTAATCACTCATTTATAGTAATATAAAGTACATTATCTTTCTAGCCAACAAAAAAAAACACAATGGACAAGTAATATTAAACTTAGGGTATAGTGAATATCTATTTGTAATATAGTCGATAAGTAAACATAAATATATGGAGTTTTAGTGTGTTTGATATGAAGGAAAAGACTTCAATATTTTATACGAAGGAAAACAGTAAAAGAAAACATTTTTAATAAATGGTACGAAGAAAAACATTAAAGAAAATAATAATTTTCTCCTCTTCACCCTAATCCTTATCTTCCACTATCCGCCTAAAAACTCCATCCACCTCACTATTATATTATTTGTCTAAATTATATTATATTGGAATAAACCATACACCAAAATATTTTTAAGATAAGATTTTAGCCTCATTCACATTAAAATCATATCACATAAACTGAATAGAGAAATATAGTAGTACATTTTAATTAACCCATCAATTCCAACAACTCGATACAATGGTACTGACAACCGTCAAAACAGATCAATTTAAAAGAATTCCACTAACCTAATCGATTTAAGTCATTAAGAGTACTAGTTGACATCTTTATTAGAGACTTGACCTCTATGTGATTCATGTAAGATGGGTGGCAATTAAGCTAATGGATAAGGATTAATTATGATGTCCACTTTAATTAATACTAGCTTTTATCATGCGCCTACTCGTTACCAAACATTTAATTAGATGGAATTGACTTATGGTATTATCGTTCATGAATCATTGCATGCTTTTGAAGTGGTTAATTAGTAGAGCATAATTCGCACTAGCAATTAACTATTCTTTCTTTTTTTCACTTTTAGTTGTCAATATTATTATTAATATATTTTTATTTTTTACTTGTTAATTTTAACAAAAATATAATTTTGTCCTCATATTTTCTGCTTAGCATTAATAACTTATTCTCTAAAATATTTCAGAAATAGTTAAATTTAAACATCAATTAATATTAGTATTACAGTAAAATACACATTTCAATCAATAGGTGCAGCCGTGCATAGTCCAAAACTTCAAATTGTACAAATAAAAGTAAAAGAAGGGATCACTAATTACCACGTTTGACCCATTTTAATTAGAGTAAAATTTCAGAAATAACAAACATAAAAAAACTAAAATTGATAACTATTTTTAACTACATTTTTAATTTTTAATAAGTATGTATAATATTTAAAGAAAAAAACAATTTACTTTTATTAACTTAAATAAATTATATTGTATATTAATAATTTTGAATGAGCATGGAAAAAATTAAAGTAACAGTTAAATTGGAAAGAGGGCGTCAAGCTATGGAGGATAATAATCAATATGGACTATTTTATAATTTGAATAATGGGTAGGTTATATATAGCTGCAATTTGGCAAGTCATAAGTTGACCAAATTAATAATAAAAATATTTGCATCGAAGGCTTTTATTAGCTGTAAATGAATAAGTTGAACACAACTGTTCACCGCTCATAAATCTAGAGTTAGTAGCCTTCTTCCCTTCTTAATTAAATACTATAAATTAAAAGTAATCCTTGGACCAATCTATTTCATATTAAAGCCCAAATTAAATGTGATGATTTAATTTTATTTCAGAACAACTTGATGAAGTTTTCTATAAAGACTGTGACACAGAAATGATAATATTCCGACCTGATTCCACTATCTTTATTTGTCATTTTCTGTAATCTTTTAATTTCTGAAACAATCCTCTTTACCGTACAAAAGTAGAACATTTTATTCTAAAGTTAGTAATAGTAAAATTTAATTAATGTTTAGTTATTTTAATTATAAATTTGATAATAATTAATAAAGATAAAAATAAAAAATTATATTCAATTTATATCTTAATTTACTTTTCTTAAAAAGTATGAAATATCTTTAAAATACAATTAATATGAAATGAAGGGAGTATCCTCTTAGATGTGTACTGTACTAAGGAAAACTATGAACCGTATTTTTGGAGTACTAAACTTAGTACGGTACGGTGGTCTTGCCGAGGAAGAGTGAATATATGGTTTGTAGTTTGGAAATTGAATTTTCTTTTAGATTAGGGACAAAAAGCTTTGAGCTGCTAAATATTGAGGGGTTCTCTCTTTGTTTTTGTTTTTGAGAAGTGCTAAATAGTCAGAAAAATTATAATATTTTTTAAATTTTAAAATAAACTGACGTTTTATCTATTTTTTAATTAAAATGTATTAAAGTTAAAAGGATAAAAATGTTTAAAAAGGTAAATAACATAGATAAAATATCATTCTGGCCAAATTTTCTGATCAAAAAGATTTTTCCTTTATTTTTTACTCCTTCTGTCTTTTTTTATTGGACAAATTTCAACTTGATTTACCTATTAAAAAATAGGAAAAATCTTTTTGACCGGAAAATTTGATCCGAATTTGGTCAAAATGATAAAATAACATATTTAACACTATGTTATTTTACCTTTTTGAACATTTTTGTCCTTTTAACTTTAATACCCTTTTTAATTAAAAATAAATAAAAATCATTTTATTTTAAAATAAAAAGAATATTATAGACTTTTCAAATTTCTGACCAAATTTTGGCCAAATTTTCTGGTCATCTAGAATTACTCTAATTTTTTATGATATAATGATTTTTTTATTTTATCCCTATTAATTAATGGCATTTTTATTGTATTTAATCACAATATTATTTAAATAAAGACATTAATTTAATATTAATAACTTAAAAATATATAATAATAAAAAAAAAAGTTGTCATAAATAAAAATGAACCGAGAAAATATATTTTCTCTTTGATTTAACGTTGTCCGTGGCCTACCTGCACAGTTTGCAGAAATGGTAGGGGGGAGTGGGTAAAATAAATCCAAGAGAGCACGCATGCGTACGGCCACTGGCGAATATTTGCAGGTCATTACTCCCTTCGTCCCATATTAAATATTTTTGAGATTTTACGAATAAATTTGAATATTTTTAAAAAGAATCAATCATAAAAGTAATACTCCTTTCGTTTAAAAAGGAATGATTTTCTTTTCTTTTTAGTCTGTTTAAAAAAAAAAAATCTTTTTTTTGGTAAGATTTAAATTTAAGAATTTCACGTGGCATGCTTAAGTCCACATGATTAAAGGGCAATTTTGTACATTTGAGATAATTTTAATCTAAGACCATAATATTCAAAAGTGTTCTTTATTTTTTTAAACTCTGTGCGAAGTCAAACTAGACCATTCTTTGTGAAACGAAGGGAGTATAAGAAAAAATCTAATTATTATTTTCTCGATTTAGTAAGATGAACTATTAATATGTATAATTATTTTTAGCAAGATAACCAATCAATATAGGACGAAGGGAGTAATTTATTTTTTTCTTTGAGGGTATTGATACACGTGGCAGGAAGCAAATCTTTATTTGTCGGCTAAAATTCCAAAATTGGCCCTACTTATATTTGGAATTGCTATAACCTTTCAAGTTTCAAAGCTAAATGTAGCTTCGTTGATACTCATCCACATTTTGATATTTTTGTCGTATGAGGACTGAGATTGGAGGACTGTTGATTTTGCCGACGTTACCTCCACACATTGAAACTTCGATTTTAATTTATTTGATCTATTTTAATTTTTACAAAATTAAAAAAAAGAAAAAGATTTGTATAATTTGTGTTTTTAAATTAAACATATGTTATATAGATTATTAGAATATAATATATCAATATTTTCTCTGTCTTTGAATTTTGATTTAATATTTATCACATCTTTGAAAATCTTTATATTTTGTAAATTGGATTTGGTGGAAGCCTCAAAAAAACATAGTGGCAATCGAAGAGGGATGGTCGGCAACCGTCCGTCCATATTCGATTCGACTGCAGCAGTCCTTTTTACAAAAACTTTATCTTCTTCAACAATTAGCGTCGCGACTCAACAACCCACTAAGTTTTCGCCTCCCAATTAAGTACTCACCAAAAAGCAAAAAGCCCCCACTTACACCAACCTTCTTGGAGAATGAGGTGAAATCATTTATATCCAGATGTCCCATAAATTCACTACTACTACTTTAATAGTATAAGTTATGAGACGTATGGTTCACAAAAGGAGACTGATTACTTAGTAATTAAAAATCTGGGGTTTTGAATTTAATTAAACTTCAATTAGGAAGGATTAAGTATAGAGGCCCTATAATACATATTTAAAAGTGCACACAATTTAGAGGCCCTATAAAGCTTCGCGCACCCACTTACCCTTCACTTTCTAAACTGCACACAATTTATTTTTTAAAATATACTTATACTAACATATATTTGAGTCTATATTTTAAAAAAATTAAAGCACTTTTTGGACTATAAAACATATTAACAAACGTATATAAGAAAAAATATTTAAAAGTTAAAAAGATTGTTTGTATTCTTTTGTTATACTTAGATAAATTTACCAGATTTTATAATATTAAAATAATAATAATAAATTAAAGCACTGCATTGAAAATAGGGAAACATACATGTATATGCAAAAGAAGAGAAGCAGTACAGATTTATATATAGTGAGTGGCCTTGGAATCAGAGACTGAAATGGGCCATCCTCAAATAATGCAACACACCTTACTTGTACTCGATCCCTAATTACTTGTTTACTTTTAAATTGATGTACCTATTAAGAAAAATAATTAATGACATAGTGAGTTTATTATTTTTATCCCTATTAATTATGAAGTAGATAAAAAGTTCTACATTTTTAAAAATAAATAGTAATTTAATTGAGGATATAATAGGTAAAAAGAATTTGTTCTTTCTCGATTTGTCAAAACGAACAAGTAATTAGGGACAACTATAAAATGAAAAATGGACAAGTACTTGGGGACAGAGGGAGTATTAGAGAGGCTCAAACAAATACTTTGCACCTAATCTTTTGATTATATATTTCAAAATAAACATTAGGATCAGATTCCACCTATTTATAGTCTACTCTATTCTCTTATTTAGGGATTTCTATTTTAGATTTTTATTCACTATTTGATTCTCAACAAACAAATAAATGACATATATCTTGAACCAATGTCACATCCTTTCTTTTCTAATCTATCCAAACAAAATGAAAAATATTATAGCTTTTCTATAATTTAGAAATAAACTATTAAAAAAAACAAAATTTTAAAGTTTTCCTTTTTTTTTATAAATGTTGTATTAAGTTAAATAGTGTCACATAAATTGAGATAGATGAAGTTGTATGTTTATAAGGTAAAAGCATGGCGAAGCTAGCGCTTTGATTATGAATTCAACTGAATTTAGTAATTTTGATCCAAATCTTATATTTATAATAAAATATATAATATAACAACATAATCAATGTAGTAGAGTATGAAGAGGATAAGGTGTATGTATACCTTACCTCTACTTTTGTGGAATTGAGAGATTGTTTTTGACAAACAATTCACTACTAAATCAAGAGTGTTTCCAAATATATATATTTTTTTTAAAAACTAAATATTGGTTGAATACATGTGCGAAATTAAATTGAATATAAAATTAGAAGATGAATAAATTAAGAGTGTCTATATATATATATTTTAAAAACTAAATATTGGTTGAATACATGTACGAAATTAAATTGAGTATAAAATTAGAAGATGATTAAATAAGTTGAAGCAATTCCATTCATAAGAAACATAAAATTAGTACTCCCTTCTTCCTTGTTTACTTATCTAATATTTTCATTTCTCTTTTTACTTGTTTTTTTCAACAAATCAAAAAAGATATTATTTTTTCTATTATATCCTTAATATATTAATATTGAATTAATATTTTTTTTAAATATATAAAGTAAATATATTTGGAATCCTATCAAATTATAGGGCAAAATGATAAATATATTATATTAATAATTATTTTCTTAATAAATGTATAAAATTAAAATTTAATAAATAAATAGAAACGGATGAAGTATAAAATTGTTTGTTAATAATGATAACACCACTGAATTTGAGCAGTGATTATGAGTGTATGGACTGAAGTGGTCCATAGGCTACCAACTCCCAAAGCCTAATATACGCTGCACTGAAGTGGTCCATGAAATGTTGCCACCTTCCGCAAACTGTTGTATAATTTTCCCATTTTTCAACTTTTGCACATTACTTTCACTGCCCCATTGTCCCCCACCCTGCCTTTACTTCAAATGTATAATCATTGTTTAAAACATCAAGTAAGATTTTTCTTTTCAATAATATAAACATAAATTTATTAGTATAAGAAATATTTTCTTTACAGAGAACGTAAAATTAACATGGATTAAGTAAAAATTAAATAGTCAATATGAATGGTGATGTAGTGGTGGAATTACTTCACCTCTAATCAGTGCCGGCTCAATGCTTATAAAAATTAGGCATATGCCTTAGGCCCCCAATTTTAGGGGGCCTCTAATTTTTACCACGATAAATTATGTGTTAATTGTTTTTATAGAAAAAATTAATCATCTAAAACAAATGTATTTTTCTTTAAAAAATATATATTATTTTATTCTCCTTAACCTCAATCAAATAGAAGAAATCAAGAAAAATGTTGTTTTATCTTCTTACATTCTCTTCACTAACTCTCGCGTTGTAATTTTCTAGACCCCTTTTATACTATATGTAAGTTAGAGCTCTATCAAAAATATGAATCAATAGTAAAAAAATCATGTTTTGGATAAAGTGAATTACAAGCCTGTTTAGATTGACTTATTTCATGTATTTTTAAACAAAAAAAAAAGGTTTATAAGCAGTTTTGTCAACTTATTACTTATAGAATAATGTTAACAATTTATATAATAATTGCCTCAGCTAAAAGACTTTAGGCCTTTAATTGAAATTTCGCTTTAGGCCTCCAAGTACGTTGAGCCTCCCCTGCCTCTAATCAGAGATTTCAGGTTCAAATCTTAGCTATGGAGAAAATTTTATCGGAGGCGTTACCTTCAAATTAAACTTTGTAACGAACTTCAATGCAGACATCGACCAACGAAAATGAAAAAAAAAGAAAAAAAAGAAATGGACGGAATAGATATAAAACCCAAATGTCCATGTAAGCAAATACCGTCAAACTATGATAATTGATGAAGTTAGTCTAATTTGGAGAAGTAACATTTCTTTTTTTAGCCACTCGCAAAATTTAAATATAGAACAATTTCAAATTTCTATTGTGCCATCGCTTTCAATCTCCCTATTTTTTACCATTAGTATTTGGGTTAAATGCACTAATAGTATAGAGAATATCTATATTATTAATATAATTCCACTTAATAAAGCATATTTAATTAGGATAATTGGTCAATTCTTGTTAAATAAAGTTATATACATTTCAAAAAGAAAACTTGTGAATATAATTAAATATTTTACTTTCAACTATCTACGTTATCTTTAAAATCAGGAGATTAGAAACGAAAAGAATAGCAGACACGTCAATATCGCTGCATGCAGTGCCATAATTCCACGTCATGCCTTTTTCTGGGTGTGCTTAAACTCTCCTTCATTAAGGTCTTCTGAGTAGACCACCACGTCAACCTATCAATCTTCCAGCCTGGCAAATGTACTGCTACTCTTAGTTTCCACCAGCCCCCTATTACATTTCTCCACGTGGCAATACCTGATGTTGACATCTCCTTTGCTACAGCTGTCTCCAATTCTTCCTAACTCTTTAGCCCTACTATAAATATCACTACTTTCTCTCTATTTTACCAAGTTCTTCTTCTTTCTCTCTTGCTCAATACACTTGATTAAAGACTTTTAAATACTCACAATATGGCTTCAAATTACATTTCTGCCACTGTTTCTTCGATCCTATTGTTCTTATTGTGTTCCTCTTCTCTCTTCGGAGCTTCCATGGCTGCTCTAGTTCAGGAACAACCTCTTGTTCTCAAATACCACAACGGTGCTCTTCTTAAAGGAACCGTGACCGTTAATCTCATATGGTACGGTAAATTTACCCCTATCCAACGGTCTATAATCGTTGATTTCCTTCAATCGTTAAACTCCCCAAAAGCCCCAAATCCTTCAGCTGCTTCCTGGTGGAAAACAACTGAGAAATACAAAACTGGTGCCTCCACTGTTACTCTAGGAAAACAAATCCTCGATGAAAATTGCTCTTTAGGAAAATCTTTGAAAAATTCACATATTGTGTATTTGGCTTCCAAGGGTGGTTATATGGGTAGGTCGGTGAACTTAGTGTTGACGGCGAAGGATGTATTCGTGGAAGGATTTTGTAGCAGATGTGGGTCCCATGGCTCAACTCGGGGTAAAGTCCGTTTCACTTACGCTTGGGTTGGTAACTCGGAGACTCAGTGCGCCGGTCAGTGTGCTTGGCCGTTTCATCAGCCTATCTACGGCCCACAAACGCCGCCTTTATTGGCGCCGAACGGTGACGTTGGCGTTGACGGGATGATTATCAACGTGGCAACGGTTTTGGCGGGAACCGTGACGAATCCGTTTAACAATGGATACTTTCAGGGGCCAGCGACGGCGCCGTTGGAGGCTGTTTCGGCTTGTACCGGTATGTTTGGGTCGGGTTCGTACCCGGGTTATCCCGGTCAAACTCTAGTTGATAAGAGTACGGGTGCTAGCTATAATGCGCATGGGGTTAATGGGCGTAGGTTCTTACTCCCTGCTATGTGGGACCCAACTAAATCTGCATGCTCGGCACTCGTTTGAGAAGGAAACAATCAAGAGGGAGATGAGTAGAAGAAATGAATAGGGTGGTGGTATTGGGTGTGGAGGAGTCTACGTATGTTCATTGTACCTTCAGGATTTGGTGGACTGAGGAATGGCAAGTGTGGGGGTGGGTGGTTGTCGTTTTGTATGACTGTATATTCCTTTGCTTTTATGTTTTTTAAAAAATGTGTAAAATGCAATGCCTATAGGACTATAATTAAATAATATGATCCATAATAATATTAGTGTTTATATAAAATATGAATTTTCAAAAAAAGGTTCTTCCTTCTTTTTCTTTGTTGGTAAAACAAAATAGAGGTTTGGTTAAGTGCAAGTTTTGAGAAAAATGAAAATTGCTGATTTAAGGAGTAGTTCATTTTCCTTTCAAAATAACTGAATTTTTAAGGCAATGTATATTAATTAAGAAAAAAATTGAAACATATACTGAACGTCACTTTTCACTTTTGTTCTTAATTGTATTTTCAAATTATTTTTGAAAACAAAAATAAATTTAATTAAAATCATAATTTATTTGAAAATAAAAAATAAATCAAAGTTAAATATGAACAATTGAATCTTTTGAAATTGTCATAGAAAAAATGTAGTTATATAAGGGTAAAAACTGAATTTTTTTCTTGGTAACTTTCCTAAATTATAAACAATTAATTTAGTTTGAATTATAAAAAAAGTCAAATACTAAATTTTTTTAGTTTGTTGCATTGTATGAGATGACGGATTATTATGGTTATTAAACAAAACACCTAAAAATTAACCCCTCTTGAAGAGGGGCAAAGCATAGTGTGCTTTAGCCTTTTATGGTTCTCTCTATATCAACATTTTCGGATAACACGTGGTTGAAGAGATTAATTAGAGTAACTGTTTACAGAAGAAATTAAATTTTGATCAATATTATGAAGTATAAATCTGTTTCTCCTTTGATTCCTCTCTCTTTAGATTTCTCCGTAAGATTTGATCATCATAACTCAAGGACCGTTTATGGCGTATTTCTCACTCGAGGGCCTAATAAAGTATTTCCTGAACTCGGATGATTTGAATTTGATCTATTTAGGAATATTTAATAAATTGAGGAATTATTCAAGATGTCTGGATTGGAGAATATTCAAGAGGCCTCTTAGAGGGATTATAATACCCTTTACATAAGCATAGGACTAGTTTAGGGTTAAGTAGCCTAAAAAAATGTTAGTTGAAATTAAATACACGTTGTGGTGTTTCAATTTAAATTGAATACATATTAGAGTCTCAAGAAATTGAGTTAATATCTTTGATGGTCACTCAACTATCAACTTTTTTCACAGAAAGTCACTTAACTTTGATTTTTCAACTCAAAAGTCATTCAACTATGAAATCTTTGCATACAAAGTCATTCAACCTATTTAATTATTTTTTTCAGATGTGAAATTTTTATTTCTAGTTAAAATTTTAAGAAATAAAACCATTTAATAACCCGCCCACTCGACCTAACCCACTAAAATATAATATTAACACTTTTATTTTACTCTTATTCTCCAAAGTTATTTTCTTGGTCTCCCATTCTTTCTCCTCTGCTATTTTTTTTAAAAAAATAAAAAATAAAATTCTCAATTTCAGCCTTTTCTTCCTTCTTTTAGTAAATCTTAGTTAAATAGGAATTAGATTGTGATTAAAATATTATTAGAAGGATGCAGGGTTGTATAGGGAGAGTTTATTAAGAGAGAATCCATGGAAAAGCTCCGGATAATGCGAGTTCAGGTTCAACCAATATCGAGAGGCTTTCTCGAAATAGGTTTTTTTTATATCCTTTCACCTTCATATGATGACTCTCATTAACAACATCATTTAAAGCTAACAATGCTAATGAACAATAACCAAAATAAAAAAGAAACCTGAGACGAGAGAATGATTTAGTGAGATCAGAAATTGAGATATCCCTAAGACCCTAACTAAAAGAAGGAAGAAGAGGCTGAAATTGAGAATTAAAAAAAAAACGCAAAGGTGAACTGAGAAAATAAAGGTAAATTAAGAGGGTCAATATTATATTTTTAGCGGGTTGGGTCAAGTGGAACGGGTCATTAAATGGTTTAAATGGATATATGTTTATTTCTTAAAACTTTAGTTAGAAATAAAAATTCCACGTCAGCAAACTTTAATGAAAAAAATAATTAAATAAGTTGAGTGACTTTCTACGCAAAGATCTCATAGTTGAGTGACTTTTGAGTTGAAGATCAAAGTTAAGTGATTTTCTGTGAAAAAAGTTGATAGTTGAGTGACCATCAAAAATATTAACTCCAAGAAATTTCAATGTTTACTGTAACAATTATGACTTTGCTACTTTAAATTAAATATAACTATGGGTTTAATTTAATTTAAATATATTATTATTATAGGTGATGCATGATCGTGCTTTTAACAATTGCTGTTGTATTATCCAAAACAATCTTTTTTGTTGTTCCTTTTCAAAGGGCTTTTCAGTCAAATATGGCAAGTTGTGTGATAGCCCCTTTTTTTGTAGTTTAGTAATTTCCCCAACTATTTTCACAATCATTATATGGACCATTTCTCTATTTGAATGCGAATAAATACAAAATAGTATTAGTGCTTCTGAAATATTAAAGTAAATACAAATCAAACGTTTTACAGTAAATCAACTGATATTATCCTTAATAGTTATTAAAATTGTAAAACAAATTTATATCATTTAAATTATGATTATCACGTGTCGTGTTTTTATAAGTGGCGCAATAAACAAATACTTCTTAAATTTATTAGGGCCTGTTTGGATTGGCTTTTGGCTTATCATAAGCCAAAAGGCACAAGTTAGGATTTCTAACTTATGACTTTTGGCTTATTTTTGTTATTTTAGCTTTAAAATATGTGCTTATAAGCACTTTTTAACTTTATCCAAACACTTCAAAACTGCTTAAAAACTATTTTGCTTTAAAAGCACCTAAAATTAGTCAATCCAAATGGACACTAAACACATAAATTATGATATTGACCACTCGATCACATGAAAAATGATATTGATCACTCGATCACATGATGAAGTTTTTCTATTAAATATTTAAAATTCAAATTTAGGATCTTTTCGTATATTTTCAAATGCTCTTAACGTAAAGAAGTTCATCATTTAAATTATAACCTTTTATTTAATAATAAGCCGTAAAACTTAGGTCATATTCAATTAAGGTTGATTTGTCTAATTAAAAAAATGTGATTTAGTTTGTATAATTAACTTATTTATGTACATAAATATTTCACAATATATTTTAAAACCTTTTTAAAATTTTCATAAAAAAGATTTAACAAAATCACATTTGTTTTACGTGTTTAAATATTTCAGTTAAATATGACATAATTTACGTCTCTAAATAAAAAAATTTAAGAAATTATATGCGTATTTGGCAAGACATTCAGGATCTGGTGGCTACGCTGCAAATCTAAAGTAGCACAGGTCACGTGCCAGTATAGACTACAGTCATCACGTGATAAAGGATAAGATTGCGAAGCTAAATTACAATATATATATATATATATATAATTTCATTAAAAAAAGTAAATATAAATTAAAATCAAAATAATTCTGAATTACAATAAAAAAATAAAAAATGACAATTATTAGAGGGGTCTCCATCTCTTCCAGAATTCATTCTTAGCCAAAGAAGACCTCGATCCTTGAGAGAATATTATATTATTTTTTTTAATATTTGGGATAGATAAGGTTAGATACCTCAAAAGTAAAAGTCTTAACCTTTTAATTCTCCCTAAATAAATAAAATTAGAAAAATGGTCTACCCACTTCTTTTAAAAATAAAAAATGTTTCGAAAGAATTAAAACGACTAGGGATTGTGTGAAGGATCAGAGTACATTCCACAGTTGCTAAATTTCTATTTTTAAGAAAACTAAATTGGTGTAGAATAGGTGAAAATAGTGGAGAGGATTACACTGTGACGAAGTTAATTTCACCAATTAGTCATCCAACTGAGTTACTAAGATTTTACGTTGCTATTGATATCCCTCTGAGCCTCTACAATCCAGAAAGAGTTGCACTCTGGATGATAATGTATGTAACAACACAAAGTATTGGGTTCCTTAGTAAAAAAAAAAATCTGGAGTTTAAGCCCAGAAGTCTTTCATAGGTATCGCTTCACCTTCAAAATGAAACTTCCCACTACAAAATTGAATTAGCCAGGGCAGGGTGGAGCTAGGGTGCCGAAACGGATTCAAATGAACCCCTTTCTTTGAAAAAAATTACAAGTCAATTTTTTTTTTTTTTTGCATATGTAGAGTATATTTTCAATTAATCTAGTTTTTTGTATGTATTCTTTATATTTTGAATCTCGTAAGTGAAAAGAACTTGTTCTGCCACTGGATATTATATATCAAGCCAAACAGAATCAGTTCACTTTATTTGCCAAGATGTTATTATTTACATATATACACAAACTTTAAGCATCCATCTTAACATATACACTGGAGGAATAGCCTTTCCATGTTTTAAGTTTCATATTACAATAAGATTGGATCTTGCCATACTAAACTTATACCTCTTCACACAGACGCTAACTGTGAATAGTAGGGGAAGGGGAGTAAGATGGTTTCTAGAACCCGAACTTAGGTCCCAGTCTTCTTTTCCTGAGGCGCTCGGCGATGATAAAAGCAAGTTCAAGTGCTTGAGAAGCATTGAGTCTTGGGTCACAATGTGTATGGTAGCGCGAGCTCAGATCATTGTAAGTAATTGTTCGAGAGCCTCCAACGCACTCTGTTACGTTCTGACCTGTCATCTCCAGATGCACACCACCAGGATAGCTCCCTTCTTGATCGTGTACATCAAAGAATGCTCTTACCTCGGCCTACACAGATACACGCAATCACAATATAAGCTACGGCGAAAAGAAATTCACTAGGATAGTCTAGTCGGTACGTATAAAAAGCATAACGTCACAGAATTTCCTATACTAGTAAAGGGTTTATTAGATCTTATTATCAACTAATTTCTTCCCTTGTACTATTTCGAAATGTAGATTCAATGGCATGCAACCTCAAAGCTGTCATGAATGTTCAATGACACGCGATCTTCTCCTATAGTTTCTTGGTTACTAAAACAGTTTCGAAATACTTTACTTATATTGCCAAGGGTGGCAGATAAATATTTTTTAAAAACATACGGCAAAATTCACATACCACGAGAACATAAAGCAAGTATATAAAGCAGGCAGAATAGCATCATACCCGGATAGAGTCAAATGAACGCGTTTTGAGTCCACAAGGGGCTTTAGTGGTATTTCCATGCATAGGATCACTGACCCAAGTGACGATTTGACCAGCTCCACGAACAGCCCTGATCAGATGGGGAAGCTTTACTCTCATGTTATCCGCTCCCATCCTGGCGATTACTGTAATCCTTCCTGGTCTATTTTGAGGGTTAAGAATGTCAATAAGCTTGACTAGTTCATTTGGATCCATTTTGTGACTCACCTGCAATATTGAAACAAAGGTAGCTTATATAGCATGTACGTCCATCAATCAGTCAACCAACTATGTCTAAACTCCAAGCTAGTTAATATCGTGGAAACTAAGGGAGCTTAAAATCTGGTGATACAGTAATTGTTTTCATAGGAAAATGAAGAGGTGGATACTAGAATTGTACATTGCATTCAACGTTTTAACTCTGGTCGGTATTTGTTCTCTCCATCCCAATTTATATGACTCTGTTTACTTTTTGGGACATCTCAGATGCTTGACACCATTCTTCTAATAATATCATTGATAAGATTTCAAGAATTCAAATTTATGTATTATTTTAATTTTAAACTTTGATATGATGTTTTCCTCCCAAATTTAGCTTAATACCACCTCTTATTCAATATATATGTTAAATTGATATCATAAACTCCATCCTACTCACACTACATATAGAGAAAGACCTAAATTTTCAGAAAATATAAGTCCAAAACTTTGTTTTCTCTATTTGTTAACCAGTATTCAAACATTCTAGACTTTTTACTGCTAATCACAGGCAAAAAGTTAAATCTCAGCATGTGGATTGTCAAAGAATAGACGAGGTCCAGGCACAGTTAAATGCATCTCTAAGGCATGACTTATAATTCACATTCTCCATCTTTCCCTTCAACTCCTTATCACATGCAGATGTCAATATTAAATTCGTTCCACATCTTACAAGATACTCTGCAGAGCCCTTCATAATTAGCATATCTTACCACACTCCTTTTTTCCAACAAAATAAAGTGCAGTAAAAGAAGTGCACTGTACCTTGATTCCAAGTGGATTGGCAATTCCTCTCAAGAACTCAACATGAGCACCATCCAATTGCCTTGTTCGTTCCCCAACCCAAATCATATGAGCGGAGCAGTCATAATAAAGACCAGAAGTTGAATCCTCCCTCGTAAGTGCTTGTTCATAAGGCAAGAGAAGGCACTCATGCGATGTCCAGAAATCAGTTGTTGTCATGATTGGGTGGTCAACTGTAAGCCCAGCAGCAGTCATGAAGCCCATGGTTTCGTCAACTCGGTGAGCCAGTTCACGGTACCTTCAGGAAACATATTGCTCGCAAAATTGTTAGTCATGGAAGTTATAATAAAAGGACATTCAGACTACAAAACCAATAGAAGACAAACATTTTCTTTCGATAAGTAACAAATATAGCATAGCAGAAGACATACCTGTCACCTTGCTCACTGCGATCAGTAAAGTCAAGATTCCACTCGTTAACCCTCTGCATGGCAGCATAACCTCCAGTAGCAAATGCCCTGAGGAGGTTCAATGTAGTTACAGACTGAGTATAGGCCCTAATCATCCTATGGGGGTCAGGAATTCTTGATTTCTCATCAAAAGTATCGCCATTCACATTGTCTCCCCTGTAACTTGGCAGCTTCACGCCATCCTTCTCTTCAAATGGATCAGATCTTGGCTTTGCAAATTGACCTGCCATTCTACCGACCTAACCAGTAAAGTACAAGAATAAATAACCAAATCTTGGAACTCAGCTTATAGAATCAATCAACAATCAAAAGTAAAACTATCTTTGTTACAGCCACAGAAACCGCTAAAATGAATACATTACACCTGGTTCTAAATTTCGAGATTCAGTTGCTGATTCGTCTGATTGATATGCATGCGAGATTTCGGATAATTAGTCAAACAAGAGAATTTCTTAATTATAATTGGAACCAAGACCTAAGCAGCAGACTAAAGTAAAGTTTAATCAAGTATTTGGCCTAAGGAGCAAATAATTGAAATATCATTTTCACCATTAGCAACAAGCATCATTTGACTTATTTCAAGCACATCCTCGTCAGTTTCTGTGTACTAGGCCAACCATCTAAAGCTGTCCCAGAGCAATCAAAAGGAATAAAGAATTCACTTTACAGATACTATAATCAAGGTCAAATTTAATCATTTAAGTGTCAATTAGTGTGGAAACATAACATTTTTTCCCTCTACCAACTAATTAAACCACCTGAAGGGCTTGAACAGCTTAAGACCAAGTTCTGTAAAATTGTATATATCACAGACAAAGACCACCTGTGGGACCAAACCCCATATGCCATGTGATCATGCAAACCACCAGAAATTATTAATCTCTTCCAATGAATTATTTATAAGGATCGCACCGTTGGGCGATGACTAGTACAAACATTAGCTATGAAGTAATTAACTCAAAGAGAAAATCACCTTGATTACAGGCATTTGACCACCAAACATAAGCACAACGCCCATCTGCAAGATGACTCTGAAAGTGTCCCTAATGTTATTAGCACTAAATTCCTTAAAGCTTTCAGCACAATCACCACCCTGCAACAAGAAAGCATTCCCAAGAGCAGCTTCGCCCAATTTCTCTTCAAGATTCCTAGCTTCCCCAGCAAATACAATTGGGGGATACGTCGAAAGGGTATCAAGAACTGATTCCAGCTTTACCTTATCAGGGTATTCAGGGAGTTGAGAAGCCGGCTTCGATTTCCAGCTTTCAAGACTCCATTTTCCTTCTGGGTTTTGAGCAGTTTTTGCTGTTGTTGAGGGTGGAGATTGAACGGCTGAGATGGGTTTGATTCTTGGCTTGATTTTGGAGTTTGACGGGGTTGTTATTTTGGGAAAGGAAGAGAAGAAGATGGGTTTCTGTAAAGGTGAAGACTTTGGGGCTTGAAGGCACGAATTGGGGAGGGCTGAGCCACCTCTGTTGCCGCCGGCGGTGGCGGCTGCCAGAGCCATTTTTTTGTGTTTGGGTTGGGATTGGGGAATACAAAGAGAATTTGAATAATCGCTCAGTAAACAAAGATACACAGACACCTGAATTTGTTTAGAACTAAACAGTTGTTATTTGGGGATGTCCAAATATGTATTTCTTATCTATATTGAATCTCGATTAATTTAAATTAATGTATTATAAATTTATTTTTGTATGTATACAACATATCTAGTAATTCTTTTTTCTAATCCGCAAAGTTCAAAGCACAACTAATTCAGATTCATACATCGTAGAGTTATTTTTGAATACGGACGTCCTAACAATTTCTTTTCATATCTTAGTCGAAACCGAGAAATAAGCATTTATTATCCCTTTACCTTATTTTGACGTTCGTATGTCTTATTAATCTTTTTAGTAATCTATAGTCCTTTTCTCCATTGCAATAGTTAATTGAATATAAAATTTAAGAATTAAAAATATTTTGATACATACAAAAACTTTATTGAAATCTTGTTTGTCTGAATGTGTCATGACATTTAAATTTTAATGCAATATATGTATTAATTTAAAATAAAATAAAATATTTAAAGTTAAAAAAATTTCTACTCTTAGTCCTGTTATTTTTAAACTTTCCCTTGTCATCTCACTCTTAATTCTCTAAACAAAATTTCATGTACTAAAACAATGACCTATAAAGTTTGAAAAACATTCATTCAATTAATTAACGAAGTACTTGAGTCCATGAAATGTAAACAACAAAATACAATACAGTACAAAATGATACAAAGATGAAAATATAACTTGTAATTCAACTACTGTTGGTGAGAATGTCAACATGGAGAGGTGAGACAGGTAGGGACTTAGCCATGATTTGCCTACTTTTCTTTGATAAAACTGATGTGGATGTTTTCCTTGCGTGCACAAATTTTTCATTCGTTTTAACAATCAAGAAGAATACCATACGGTACAAAATCAATATAACTACCAAAATAGCAAGATCTACCCATTTTGAGTAGCCCATTTCTACTTGCCATTTTTCTCTCAATACGTCTTCTCCGCTAATAGTAACATTGATTCCATCTGTAAAAAATAATCCTTCAAATTCATTCTTAAACATGCCTTGGTAAGCATACCTGTGAAACGAAATGTAGTATAACGGGTACTTCCAAATAATTTTAGGTAACTCGTTAGGTATCTGGAAAAAACCGCCGCTTAATATCATCAGTCCTTGTATTCCTGCACCTACTACAATGCCCATGAGGAAATTAGGCACGATAGCTGCAACATTAGTCATTAGGCTCTCGACTATCATCATACTAATGAAGAGGACTAGAGCAAAGTAGATGAAATGCTCGAATCCAGGTTGAAATCCAGTGAGGAAATAGGCAATGGAACCTGGAACTAGTGAAATCAGTAACAAGTACGGCATAGAAGAAACAGTGTTGCCAATCACAAAAGCAGAAGAACCATAGTGTCCGTTCAAATTTTCTCTTTGAAATACCTGAATTAAAATAGTTGTGACGAATGATTTAACAGAGAAATTAGTTGGTTGTGATGATGGAATTAATGAGGATATATATATACCTTCATGTCCTCCACAAATGAAGGGAATCCACCGACTGTCATGAATGTCATGAATGAAACAACGAAAGCCACCATTAGACCTCTTTCCTGGAAAATTGTTCATGATCATATAGTGTGTTCGTTTAGTAGTAGTACTAAAAATTCTTCTGATTTCTTATATCTATTGTTTATACCTCGATTGAACGATAACTTAAGTCAACGTTATAGTAGATAGTGCCAAGACCTAAAGCAAGGATGACATAAGACACAGATCGCATCCAGTAGTAGCCAAGATCACGAAACATGTTCACAGATGATCTCCTTGTCAAAACAAGGCTTTGCGTAATAAAGTTAGCATGACTTCTTTTTTCCAATATTTCACCTCCCTGGAAAATAAATAATGTTAAGAGTGGTTCCTTCTCATCACGTGCATACAAACAGAGCGGATACTAGTTATAAGTTCACTAATATCTATAAATATTTGACTGTGAACTCAGTTATTATTGTATATTAACTTAATATCAATTCATAAATTTCAACTCCGGACTCCGCCCCTTGTCATGCTTTATCCCTTTTGCTTACCTGTTGACATATTTCTGCAACCTGATTCTGAACTTTATGGTATTCCTCAGATGATTTATATGAATTTATGAGAAAATCTACCACTTCTTCTGTTGGCATTCTTCCAGCTAAACCATGTTCGATATCCTACCAACAGGGCAAAATTAATAAATTCAGTTAAAATGCAAACTTTGCCTTCTCCAAGAATTATTGGGAAAAAAATATGGATACACTATTTAATTACCTCGTCAAAATCCTTGTTTATTGTTTTAAGAAAATGATCAGACGGATTCTGAAGAAGTGGGCAAGGGAAACCATTTGTCCTGAAAAACTACAATACCAAAAAGCAGAGATTAAAAACAGAGCAAACAAATGTAGATTCTTTTCACAGTTGTGACATCGTTTAAAAATGACCGTTTAAGCAATAAACTTTATAAATTCATAAGCTTATACCTCAATTGCTGCATTCGCCGGTCCAAAATACACAGTTCTTCCTGAAGACAAAATGCACAAACTGTGAAAGAGACTGAAAACTTCAGCACTTGGCTGATGAATCGATGCAATAATGGTTCTTCCGCCTCTTTGGCGTGAAATTCCGCTCATCACATAATACGATGCAGCGCTGTCTAGGCCACTGGTTGGTTCATCAAGGAAAAGAAGTTTTGGCCTCGTTAGAATTTCAATGCAAATACTGAGTCTCCTCTTTTCTCCTCCGCTAATTCCTTTATTACCAAATCCTCCAATTCTCGTGTTCATTGCATCTTGCAACCCCATATCCTTTATAGTTTGTTCTGCTATTTGTATTTTCTCTGATTTTGACATTGAATCTGGGAGTTGTAGTTGCGCGGAGTAATAAACAGCTTCTTTAACTGTTAGCGTTGCTATCAGAGTTTCATCTTGAGTCACATATGCCTGATTTTGTAGGATGAAGAAATTAACATATATATTTTGACTTGACACAGAGTTTAAGACAGTTGCAGTATAATTTAGATGAATAAGATTTTTAACTTACAGAAGTTCCATAAGAAAGTTTTTGCTTGTGACCATTGATTAGAATATCCCCACTCTGTCTCGTGCTGAAATCCAGTCTCCCTGATCATTTAGCATATATACATGATTTAATTTGCGAAGATAACTAAACATACATATCAAATTTGGGAGCGAAGAACATATATACCAGCTAACGCGTCGAGAAGTGTAGATTTACCAGAGCCAGAAGGACCCATTACAGCCAATAGTTCACTTGGTCGAGCATAGCCAGTGACACCTTCAATTATGTTTTTGCTTCCAATTCTACTAATGGAAACAGACACACACAAGTCATTCCATGTCAAGAAAACACCGTCATTCAATTCTTCATCCTCCACCTTTCCAATTCGGATATTCTGCCACATCTCCATATAAAAATATACTACGTAGCTAAATAATTAAATTGTAGAGGAATAATTGCGGAAATTAATGGCTAACTGTCCTTTTTTTTTTATATATATTGGGAAAACCACATTACGTACTATTACAAACTAATTAAGTAGCAAATATATATATCATATAGATATGAATGCGCTAGCTCACTATTGCTAGTGTACTTTATAATTACTTCAAGGAGGTATATAAATGAAGTTAACAAAGAAAAATAGTAAGGAAACTAGTTTATATGCTTACATATATATAGGAGGAAAATCTCTAAGTTTAAATTGATGTATAATTATTCAGTAACATGTCTATTTTATATATGTAAAAGTAGGTCATGCATGCTAAGCCGACCATAAAGTCACTAAAGTAATGACTTGTAGACTTTTTTTTTATTTTCTAAAAATGTAATTTATATATATAATAATAACTGAAAAATAAAATAGCTCTTAGGTAAATTGTAGTATTCTTTCATATGTGACTATAATTTTGTTGTTTCATTTATATTCTAATTACTAACATGAACCCACATTATTATTCCTATATTTCCCTTTTTTATTCTTTCCTTTCTTTTTTATGATTGCTTTCTAGGAGCTTCCACTAATTTTTTTTACTTTATTGGTGCCTTCAACTCACAACTTTCTAGTTGAAAGTGGGAATATTTTTTAGTTTCCCAAACAGTCAAACCGTTTGTATTGTACAAAAATCTTGTTGTCTGCAGGGGCGGAGCTACAGTGTCCCGAGGGACACCCTTCGTCAAAAAATTATACCATATATAAGTAAAATGTTACTGGTAACGGTTAAAGTTAATAGATTGGACATCCTGAACATATCAAGATGCTATGGTCCAACGGTGTGAGGCTCTCCTCCTTACTTTGAAGGCGCGGGTTCGAATCTCCACAAGTGCATTTTATAATCATTTTAAATAGAACACTCTTAAGCATTAACTTATTTCTTTAATTGTCTAAGCTAATTAAATTACATTCTTAATTAGAAATCTAGGTTTAGTAGCTAATTGAATTTTCAATGAATTTGACTTTTTATTACTTTTCATTAAAATTTAAAATGTAATTATTTAATTTAAAGTTAATAAACAAATTCTAAACTTTTTCTATAAAGCTGCTAAAAGCGAACAAAAGAACACCTCATTTGATTTTGCTTCCATTATTTATGTCTCGTTATTGTTGTCATCACTATAGATTAGTGAAAGCTTGAATGTCTCCCCCCCCTGCTTTTTTTTTTGCTTTGTTCGTTCACTTTATATTGAATTAAACACAAACATTAAAGTTAAATATCATGCAGTTTGATTTTTAAAATTTTGGAACATTTATTCGGAAAAAAGAGTAATATTAATGTTATGTAGTTCAATTTTAATTTTTTCAATGCATTCCATTCATCAAAAAAAATAATTACTTATGTATTATTTGGACACCCTTCATAAAAATCCTAGCTACGCCACTGGTTGTCTGTTCTCGAAAATATCAACTCTTCTCTTTTATGTCTTTTTCATATTTCAATTTTCAAGCATTGTAACAAGTTATCATTATATTGAAGCTATACAACACTATTTTGATATCATTATATCAACTCATCATATTTAGCACTATACTTTTTCGATATCACTATATTAAATTCTTGAATCAGATTTTATTATTCTAGCTTTATATTATATTTTTCCATTGAATATTTTTGTTGATTACATTCTTACTTCATAAGGTTTTTGTACATCAAATTCTTTGCAGACCTCACTTATAGGATAATAGTGGGTATGTTATTGTCATTCTAAGTTAATATGTCTAAGTAGAGAAAAAAAATTAAAACCTTTAGGAAAAATTTGGCTTTAAACCCCAATCTAATTAAAACGTTGTGCATGCATGCTATCAATTTCAGCAAGTTCAGGCACATTTCCGAATAGGAATTGTTACAAGTAGGTAGCTTGGAGACAGGCGCAGATGAAGGATTAATTCGTACCTAATTAATCTCATTAATTTATTAGACGGTAGTCATGTGCCACAACTTTTTTTTTGGTCTTATTTGCCTGCACAACACACTTATATTTTTCCTTATTTTCTATCGGTATCAGATATTTATATTAAAGTTTGATTAAATTTAGATTCACGCTCAAAACTTTCACATTATATTAGAGGTAAAGTGTTTCCTAACAAATGTGACTCTATTCTCAAAGGGGCTCAAACTCGATATTTAAGAGGATTCAAACTTAAAACATTGAATGAGTACTTACTACTCCATCACAATTTTTATTTTTTTTTGGTTGCACAACACTCTTTCATTTCCAACTTCTTACCTACTTTAATATTATTATTTTTCGTCTTTCAAATTGTTGGAACATATAAACTGAAATCAGTTCCTAATAATTTTGATTTAGATATTGTTTTAGAGGGTGGAAAACTTTACAACATGATTGACACTAGCTAGTTGTTTGTGAGGCATCTTTTTGTCTTACAAAATTTTATACTTCTGTGAGACAAACAAATACTCCCTTTATTTTATATTAAGTGAATTTGTGAGGTAATACATATCTATTAAGAAAAAAAAAATTAGGATATTAATAGAACATCATTTTCCACTTTTGTCCTTTTAGTTATTCTCAAACTATTCTTGAAAATATAAATAATTCAAAGTGAAATCATGAATATGAGCAATTAACTCTCTTGAAATTATAGCTTAGAAAATGTAAATGAGCAGCAAAAATAAAAGAAATTTCCAACAATTTTCTTGAACTTAGAACAATCCACTTATTTTGAACATTAAAAAAAGGCGCTGATTTTATTTCCTCTTTCTTGAATAATATCACTTAAGAGTTTAACTAATATACATTGATGATGTAGATTTTTTTTTACACAATCAGGTATTTTAAAGCTTGTTGTAAGTCAAATTCTCAAAAAATTTATTTAAAAATAAATAAATTATTAATTAAAAATAGTAGAATAAGGTAATTTAGACTCTACTTATTCTACCCAAATATTTTATCGTGTACTAAAAATATATGCGTATATTCTCTTTTTGTTTTCTCAAACCATTGAAGGAGGCAAATGATACACCATTGAAACAAAGTATCATTCTTTGTAGTGGCTCTTCATACAACAATTTCTTTTGTATAAAATAATCCATAAAAAATCATAATTTTTTTTTTTGAGAAATTAGACTAATCCACCAGCTTCTATTCAAGAATTAAATTTTCCCTAAGTGCAACAAAGAAGTAATTTTCAATTACATATTGATGGTGTAATTCACTCCATAATATCTAGAACTTAATAATTGATCTAAGTAATTCTTGAAAACCCAAATATAACATATAAGCAGAGACAAAAATAAAAATTGAAGTAAGAATCTAACAAAGAAGGGGGAGAGAGAATGGAAATGAGTGAAATGTGTTTTAAAATAGATTAAATTACAAGAATAATCAATTATTGCAGATTAAATTACCTGATAATGTTTAAAAAAATTACCCCATCCGTGCATATTAGTTAAAATCCTCACTTAGTTCCCTTACCTTTATGGATTTGGGAATCTTTCCTTTTTTTTGTTTTTTTATGGGTTTGGGAATCAATATCTCTTTTAGGAAAGAAATTTATCCTGATCTTAAATCAACAATTAAAAATGAATAGAATCATTGCATGTAAATTTAAAATGTCAAAGATAACCCTTAATTAACATAAATTATAACTTTCATTTTTTCAATATTTTTAAAAACTCTAAGAAATTGTAAATGGAATAAAACTAAAAACGGTAAATTATAAGTGAACTACAAAAAATGGTTCTCCCATAAAAATACTTTACAAACTACATTAACAATATATATAAGTTAAACTTTAATAGGTGTTATAAGATTTTTCAGACAATATTTTTCAATTTTTTATGTCTAGTCGAACAAAATGTTTGGAATTATTTTTTTCTTTAGAAAAAAAAAAGCTATTTAAAAAATGAGGAAAATGACTTTTCCAACAGAAGTAGAAAAAGTAAATTGCATAAGTGACCTTCCAAATTTATTGTCTCCTCCCCACCAAACGCTCACCCCTTAACCATCCCACCCCAAACCCCCACTTTCCATTCCTATTCCTTTCATATTTTTTGCTAGATAACATATAAATGTTCTTAAAATAATATTTTATTTCTTATTACCAAATACTAAAATATAACTAAAAGAACCAATTAAAAAATATTTTGGTCGAAATCATTTTCCTTCCTACCAAATACATTAAACACACAGTTAGGAGCCGCTTTTCTAGTTAAAAATGATTCCGACAGTAACATTAATCAGGAATTAAACTTCAATGACTAAGTGTGGTTTAAAGTTTTGATTAAACATACAGTTAGAAGCCGCTTTCCTCAATTAAATGATTCCAAATTAAACACTCTATATTTGTGGTAGGTTTCTGTTTCTTGAGAGAGTAATTATATATAGATAGTGTAATGTCCACTTTACCCTTTTAATATTTTGAATTTGGAAAATAATATCTTGAATTACATAACTCCCACCCTTAATTTTTTTCTTCTTATTTCTTTTGGTTTTCACAATCGGAGCATTAATTAGGTTTTACGGTATATTTCATTTATTTTAGAACTCAAATTTTAAAAATCAACTTCAAAAATCAAAACTTGTCTTTCTCTAGCAATGTCAAAGAGGATATATATTATGATCAACATTCTTAATCAAATCCCCATTAAGTAATCAAAAAATCTAGGCAATAGTACTTAGAGACTATTTAAGAAAAAAGATAAATACATATGGAACCATAATCACTTAACCAATGATATAAGCTCTAAAAGCAATAGCTCTTTATTCAAACAAACAAAAATTTATATTTAGGGTAAAACATTAATATAACGCTAATAAAATGAGAATTAATAAGGAACATTACTACTCCCTCCATTCTGTTTTAGTTATCATGATAAGGTCTGATACAACTTAAAAAAAAAATTAATAAGGAGTGTTGTTTGATCAATATATTCTTAGTCTTTATTTATATAAACGTATCTCTTAATTATAGAATAATTAATATTAAAGGCAAAGTTGAAAAGTGATAATTAATTCTCTTTTAATTGTTTAAATTAAAATTATTTCGAAATAATTATATTCCGTTTGTACAATCTTTTTGCTTTTATTGTAGTGTAACTGTCATTGAACGAGTACTCTCTTTACAAGATATTTTGGATCAAATGAAAATTAATAGTCGGCCTACATTAATTTGGGCAACATTTGACTTTTAGTTAGAAAAAAGTAGAGAATGTTTGTTGTGACATTAGGTCTATTCGTGTCCCTACTGTTAGAAAAAATCCATTTTGTCCATAAAACGAAGCTCTCTTGTGAGGGTAATTATGATTCATATTCAAAAGTAAAGAATAAGTTGTTTGATTTTAAATAGTATTGTGGAAATTAATTTGGATCTTTTCATCTCAATAATCAAATACTTAAAAAGGGGTCGTTTGATTTGAAAATAAATTATGCTGAGATTGATTATTTTGGTATTATTTTTTTATTGATGGATTTATTTGTTGTATTAAAAATAACATGCATTATATAATTTATAAGAATAAATTATTTATTTACCAGTAAGAAAGAAAAACAAATATTCCCACCTTATTTTAGTAGAAGAAGAGTTTGCGGGATTTTAAGAGTATTTTTGTTATTTTTATCATTTTATCTAATTTCAATATTATTATTCGACACTCCATTTAACTTATTTAGATACTAATTATTAATTCTGATTTAATTTATCTAAAATTTAATAACCAAATAAAAGAGTATAAAACAATAATAAAATTATATTTCAAAACTACGTAAGCACGTCCAGCCTACCGAACCAACCATGTGTCTATTTTTCCAGTGAGCATCTACTATTTAGACTTGGCCCAAAAATTGTATTTCAAAATCTCTTTTTTTTTTACAATAAGTCAAATCCACTTGTGCAATGGTGGCCATTCTTGTATTTTTAATAGGGTAAATTTTAGAAATCACATAGTTTTAATATGAAATTACAATCTATCCCTCTTTAGTTTGTAATTACATTAATCCCTTAAAAAGTAACACAAACCGGATACATAATATGTAGCTCGAATACATTAAAGAGTATCTCAAATACATTATAACATAAACCAAATACATAATATGTAGCTCAGATACATTATAAAATAAACCGGAAACATAATATGTAGCTCGGATATATTAAAGAAATAAGGGATTTTAGAGGTTTTTAGAAAGGAAAAATTGTATGAAATAACAAACTATTAATTCAAATTAAATGTTATAGTCATAGTTTATTTTATTTGTAATTCGCAGCAAACATCCCATTTTTTTGCCATCTGATTCGGTATACAATTAGCCATTTTATACATTTCGGTATAAAATGCGTTTGTGTTTGTATAAAGCGAGAGAAAAGTGTATATACAAATACAAATACATATATTTTCGTCCTATACACTTATAATTATATAAATACAGATCTCATCATACAAATTACAATGTATAAATGAATTTATACAAAACTGAGCAATTTGTATGAAATTGGATGTTTGTAGCGAATTATACAAATCAAAAGCTCCATAACAAACATAAAATTTGCTATGGAGCGCAATTATGCAAACCACAGTTATAACATACAAATATGATTTTTATGTTTGCTATATGTGAAAGTTGCTCTATTAGAAATAGAAGGGGATATTGAAAATAAGGGAAACATAAGACGTGTATTTCAGTAATTTAATTAGAAATAAATGCAGTTGACACAAATTGTATTCGTTGAGTAAAGAATACAACAAATACAGGCAGAGATAACAAAAAATTACTACGAAAAATAAATATTGAAACAATAGCTAAACTTGAAATTTGAGACGTGTTAAAGGATATTATCCTTTAAGATATTTTTGTTAGATTAAGTATATCCCCAGAATTTAACCAACTTTTCAAATTTCAAGTACTAACAATTAGGAGAAACAAACTCTTTCTAGTAACAAAAATAATACTCACTAGATTGTTTAAGAGAAGAAAAACGTATCAATAGAAGGAAAGTTTTTTAAAAAATATATATTTCCGTATACTTTTCAAAAAGGCAATAATCTGAATCTATAAGTCAAAGAATTTTTAAAAAATAATCTAAAAAGTAAATTTAAAGTATAATTTAGTTGAATTATTTTTCAAAATGGAACATGCTAAATTTTATAATATCTACTTTCGTTGGTAAACCAAAATTCATCGTGCCGTCTATTTGGAAATTGCCATAAGTGCAGTGTTCTAACTTTTGTGCACAAATAGCTGGCATGAAACTGTTATGAATGGGCCGAGATCAATTATAGCAAAGCAGTCCAGTACTATGTGCGCGATCCAAAAAGGGAAAATTGTATATAATAACAAATTATTAATTCAAATTAAATGTTATACATATACTTTGATTTAATTGTACCCTATAGTAAACTATTGCTATTTTCGCCACTCTCCTTGGTGGAATCTCGCTCGCCACTTTCATTTGGTGGCAGTCTCGCTCACCTCTCTCACTTTATACAAAAACGCAAATGTATAAAATGCGTTTGTGTTAGTATAAAGCGAGAGAAAATTGTATATATACATATATTTTCGTTCCCCTCTCCTAGATCTCGCTCGCCACTCTCCCAGATCTCGCTCGCTCACTCGCCTCTCTCACTTTATACAAACAGAAACGAAATGTATAAATTGCACTTCTGTTTGTA